>OZ004707.1:546103-598603 GCA_963924515.1 Vespertilio murinus | reverse complement strand
TCTGTAAATGCCTTCCATTCCTCAGGTGGCCCCTGAGGGTCTGGGGTCACTGCCTGGTGTTGAAAGGGAAGGAGTCTAGCCCTGGCTGGTGTGGCTCAGTGGATAGAGTGTCGGCCTGCGGACTGAAGGGTCCCCGGTTCCATTCCAGTCAAGGGCATGGACCTTGGTTGCGGGCACATCCCCAGTAGGATGTGTGCAGGAGGAGGCTGATTGATGTTTCTGGCTCTCTATCCCTCTCCTTTCCTCTCTGTAAAAAATCAATAAAATATGCATTTAAAAAAAAAAAAAAGGGAAGGAGCCTAACATTGATTAAGAAGTTCACAGCAGCACAATGTACCGTAGCTGAGATCCAGGAATGGCCAAGTGCCCCTCAGCAGAGGAGGGTATAAAAAGCGGGGGGACATTCACACGGTGGAATCCTAGGCAGCCGTAAAGAGAAGGGTCTCTGGCCCTCTGAGACAACGTGGAGAGCATCGTGCTGAGTGAAACAAGCCAGTCAGAGAGGGACACGGATCACAGGACCTCAGCCATGTGTGGAATCGAGTGAACAAAATAAACTGATGGATGGAGTGGACCAGGAGACACGGAAGCATGGAGCCCAGTGTGGACTCTCAGAGGGAAGGTGGAGAGGGTGGGGGCTGGGCAGTAATCAACAAAGAACCTGGTTTGCATATACGCCCGGCCCATGGGCCCATGGCCACAGAGAAGGAGGTGGTGAGGGCCTGGGGCAAGGGGGAGGGCAGTGGGCTAGAGGGGGCCAATGGGTCTGAAGGCTCCTGCCCAGGGTTCCCGGCAGCGCAGCTCCAACAAGGAGCCCCGGAATCCAACCTTCCCGAACCCCTGGGCACCCGGGCAGGAGATCTCAGAGCGAAAGGTGGAGGACATCGCCCAGGTTGGCCCACGGGGGCCCCTTGCACAAGTCCACAGTTGGAACCTGCTCGCCAGCGCGGGGCCAGGCTGGACCAGGAGCCTCCATCTCTGAACAGGCTCCAGCCCTTTAAAAAAATTTATGTGTGTGTGTGTGTGTGTGTGTGTGTGTGTGTGTGTGTGTGTATTGATTTTAGAGATAAGGGTAGGGATAGAGAAAGAAGGACAAACATCGATCAGCTGCCGCCTAACCCTAACCCTAACCCTTCACTGGGGATCGAGCCCACAACCTAGGCAAGTGCCTTAGCTGGGAATCAAACCCATGAACTCATGGTTCCTCAGTGAATGTTCAACCACTGAGCCATGCCGGCCAGGCCAGGTCCAGCTCCTTTAGAGAGACGTGCTGTGCCACTCACCTGCCCTCACAGGCGGGATCGCAGGTGCCCTGGAGCCAGTGGCTCCTCCAGGTTAGACACATGGATGGAGAGAGAATGAGAGACAGAGACAAGTCAAGAGAATGAAGCTGAAAATGTTTAATAATAATAATAGGAATAATGTAGGTAGCCCAACATGCTACCATTTGGGGCACCTGGTTGAGTTGACATGGGGATTCTTGGTATTATTTTTACAACATTTTAGAGGGACTTAGTTTTTCTATATATATATAAAAGCCTAAGTTACTGCTATGACTGGATAACCTGATGACTGGCCAGTAGCTATGATGTGCAGTAACCAGCAGGGGGCAGATACTCAATGCAGGAGCTGCCCCTGGTGATCAGTGCACTCCCATAGCCAACCTCCTGCGGTCCCTTCCCCCTGGCCAGCTGGCCCTGGTCGCCCCGATAGACACTGAGTGAGAGGGCCCTGATCAGCCCCGATTGTCTGCCAGGCCGCGGGACCCCACCTGTGCATGAATTCATGCACCAGGCCTCTAGTTTTAAAATAAAGCCTTAAGCAAACAAACAAGGACTGAAAGAATCAGACAACTGGTTGATTTCACAGCTTTTCTAGGTTTATCTGGTCAGAGACCCTCTGAGTTCAGTGTTTTGTTTTGTTGTGACATTGGCATGTGTAGTAAGAACATCAGAAGTGTATTCCCACATCTATCTGTTGTGCTAAGGAACTCCACACCTCTCACAAAAATACACCCCCTCCCCCCCACTTTGGGAATAAATGAAAGATCACAAGTGGGAACCCGGAGAGGCAGGGTCACTGGGATCACATATGGGACACAGAGAAACACCGTGTTTCCCCGAAAATAAGACATCCTCCGAAAATAACACCTACTTACAGGTTTCCTTCTGAGTGAAATATAAGGCATCTCCTCCTCCCCCCTCTCCCCGGAAAATAAGGCCCCCAGGCTCTGTCTCAGAATGAAAATTAATTTACCGTAAACTGGTCGCTAGGGCCGCCCAGACTGGTGTCTAGCACCCAGTGACGTTACGCAGAGTCCTGACGTCACTGCTGTGTGAATGGAGGGAAATCAGCGTGGAAACTTTGGGAAACCTAAACTTCAAGAAGTGGTGACTTGGGTGAAGAATTCATGGGAGAAAATCACTGACAGTTGCATTGCAAATGCACTGCAAGCAGGCTACCTTGACAAGAAGTACTCATTTAAAGACAGTGCTATTGCTAACCATGAGAGATTTGGTCCATTGATTCTGGAAGAAATGGAGTCACAAGAAATTCACCAGGAAATTCAGGAATTGGATTGTTAGGATGATGTTCCAGAAGATGATGACATGATTGTCATTGAATAAATGAGTAAATTCTTGATACTGTAGGATTCACAGTTTGTCTGGTTTGTGTTGACAACTACCGTACTACCGTACCGTATACAGGTAATAAATTTCCTTTATTTTCATTTAACAATAAATATGTACCGAATTCTTCTTCATGGAAAAATAAGACATCCCCTGAAAATAAGACCTAGTGCATCTTTGGGAGCAAAAATTAATATAAGACACTCTTATTTTCGGGGGAAACAGGGTAGCAGTTGCATCTGTTAGTGCTTTAGGTGCATATTTTTTACACTTTCATGACATATTCTACCAAATGGCGCACATTGAAACCCCCCCCCCCCCCGTACACTTCAAATCCCTATCAACAGTCATGAGAGAACTGCAGCCTCCGCCATAATTTATTGGGATTTGATTGGATGAAATATGATACCGTTCTGATGAAAATTAGTGCAAACAGCACAGAGAGAGGGATTTCTAATAAAATCACAGAGACTATTTGATATTAACATGTAATTTATGTACAGCGCGAGGCCTCGCTAGTTAATCCATAAAGAGGATGATTAAAGGGTAAGAGCATGTGTCTTCGCCACTTGACAGGGCATTAACGGAACGTCCCCAAACACCCATTCATTTTAGTTTTCATCCCGTCATAACTGCCAATTCCAGGTTCAAACCCTCGCTCGGAGGAGGAGGAGGAAGGCCCACGAGAGAAAGAGAAAAATGTTTGGAAGTAAAACAGCTCACAGCTTCACGAGCAGCATTAGTGGTCATAAGGCAATTCCCGTATTCTCTCTCAGTCAGTGTCGCTGCATCTGCACACCAGACTCCTCAACGCTGACTCAAACGCGCTCACTCCCAGGAAAAGTCTTGAAAGTGCTTCAAAAGTTCAATGCAATGTTGTCACATAAGCCCTGGCCGGGTCGGGCTGTGGCTTAAAGCCTCTTCCTAATACATCAAGGCTGTGGGTTTGATCCCAGGTCAGGGCACATAGAAGAATCAACCAATGAATGCATCAACAAAAGGATCTACAGATCTCTCTCTCTCTCTGTCTCTCTCTCTTTGGCTCCTCTTTCTCCTCTTTCTTCTCTCTCTCTCTCTTTTCTTACAAAATAAATAAATAAATATGAAAAGTTGAAATACCACTAAAGTTCTGTGATCTGGGCAGGAGATATTATCCCAATATTACTGACGTGGTAGCCATGAAGACAGAGGGAGAATAACGTAGCTAAAGGGATGGCAGGTGCAGCAGGCTCCTGGCCTCCAGGTGTTCTAGAGATCTTTACGTATCTACTACAAACGCGAGTCAGTCAGACGACGTGGATGGGTGGATGCACAGAGATAGTGGTAGATACTGATGGGTGGAGATGGACACGCGGACTTGGACGTAGATGCAGGTTAGTGGCAAATGGTTTCTGCAGAGAATCCGTCTCCTTAGGCATCTGCAGGTGTACCCAGAGTCCCTCCTTCCGGAACACAGGGTCAGGGTCTGCTGGCGTGAAAGACTGACAGCACCGTGAGCGTGGCCAGGTGACAGGGGGGAAAAAAGATGACTTTCCAGGTGATACTATCAAAAGGACAAATGGCTCTCAGATTTGGTGGATTTGATGAAAACTATTTGGAAGCATGTAGCCCTCGATGTCAGGTAATGAGAAACAAGATAAATATGGTCATTTATCTTCCTTTTTATTTTATTTCGTTTCATTTTTTAAAATATGTTCTGTTGATTTCAGAGAGGAAGGGAGAGGAAAAGAGAGAAACACCAATGAATGATGTCTCATCCATCAGCCGCCTCCTGCACGCCCCTTGCTGGGTATTCAGCCCACAACCATGGCACGTGCCCTGACAGGGAATCAACCCGTGACCTCCTGGTTCATAGGTTGATGCTCAACCACTGAGCCATACTAACCAGGCCAGAGTTATTTTTATCCATGGCATGAACAAGCTGTATAAGCTTGCTTTACAAACACACTTATTTATTTTTACAAGATAAATGAAGATATCCTACATAATAAAAGGGTAATACAAGATATCCTACATAATAAAAGGGTAATATGCAAATTGACCGAAGGGTGGATTGACCTAACACCTGCAACCCCTCACCCCAGCTGGCCCCACCCCGGGTTGGTCCCTAGCCCCAGCCGGCCCGCTGGACACAACCAGTGCACAAATTCATGCACCGGGCCTCTAGTAAATAAATGAATCGCTAATGACATAGCAAGACACATGGGAGAAAGGGAAATGATGTATGTTTTAGGGATATCATCGCTCTCCCAGTTCCAGTTACAGCGGCAGAGCTGTGACAGGGGCCACCGAGGCCCCGATGGCTGAGAAAACCATCCCCACTGACATGCTTCTCACGGCAAGTGCCCCCCCTCCTCCGAGGTGACCGCCCAGGGCCAGGGCTCTCTGCTGTGAGGGTGTCCCTTCCTGACTCTGCTCCGTCAGCTCATCTGGTCTCACACCTATCACATGAACACAGCCATTCTGAATTTATGTGCATTTGCCCGGCGGCCCTCACAGTGGCAGGATATGGACCCAGGACCATCAAGAACAAGAGCTAATGCACAGCGTCCCGAGTGCAGGTGGTGAGGGGCCGGGAGGGACTTAGAGAGACACATGTGGGCTATGAACAGCCAGCAGCATCGGGTAGTAGCCACGAAGTCCTATGCAGGGCCCCGTGCCAAAGGCCACGCCTGTGCCACCACCACGTGTCTGTGCCATTTCTGGGAGAGCGTAGAATGCCGTGTCGTTGCAGAATGTACTGTCACAAACTTGGATTCCCGCTAAGATTTTTTTCATGTGCCTGTATAGATGTAAAGTGTCTAAAACACTTGAGTAATGTCATGAGTTTCATTACATATCTCCTGAGATTTATTTTTTGGCAGCTCTATATGAATTTTCAGAGCAGCCACAGTTCTTCATTTATTAAACAACTTAAATACTCTGCAGTTCTAGGCAAAATGCTCTGAAGTTAACCCACTTCTGTAACGGCAGACTCGTTAAAAAGGAAAACAGGAAAGTGGGCCTAAAAATAGCAGGTGCGCTGCGGCTCGCATCACAAACGCCAGTTTTGATCAAGCGGTGATGGCCACAGAGAAAAAGTATCTATTCAGAGAGGAAGGCGCCCAAGAGGCAGAACACGGAGAGCACAGGGTTGGACCAAGACTGGAAATAGCAACCAACCTTTCATTTGAAAACGCTGGTTTTGATCTAGCTGAGCTGTTCCCGCACCAAAAATTACAATTTCCTGAGTAGATTTTTCTTCAAAAGCAGCTTAGTGCTCCTGGAGCCACCATGGAGTTAAACAACGCAGAGCAGTGCTCCCCTGGAGCAGTCACCATCGCCGCTGGCCACCTGCCTCGGTCTTTCCACAAAAACTTGACCCAAACACCCCACACTGTGCAACAGAAAATAAAGCACCAAAATATGAAAACCCTCAGATTTTTTATTACTATTGAACAGTAAAGATACTAATGAAACTAGACCAGGAAAAAACGGTTTAGCAAAGTAATGATAAAAATCACAGTATTGCCAAAACCGGTTTGGCTCGGTGGATAGAGCATCAGCCTGCAGACTGAAAGGTCCCAGGTTCGATTCTGGTCAAGGACATGTACCTTCGTTGCGGGCACATCCCCAGGAGGGGGTGTGCCAGAGGCAGCTGATCAATGATTCTCTCTCATGGATGTTTCTAACTCTCTATCCTTTTGTCTTCCTCTCTGTAAAAAATCAATAAAAATATGTTTTGAAAGATCATAGTATTGCCTATATACACTAGTAAAAGAGTAAGGTGCAAGTTGGCCATACCTTCGTGACGCCCACCAGCCAATCAGAAGTGAGTATGCAAATCAACCCAACAAAGATGGCGGGTTAATCTGCATGCACAGGTGCTGAGCAGCCAGGGGCGGTGCTGGATGCTTGTGGGCCTCTGGGCAGCGAGGGAAGGTGAAAAGGCAGCTCTGGGCCGGAGGGTAGGTGCTGCCGGCAACCAGGGGAAGGAAGGCCCGTTCTCGCACGAATCTTCCTGCATCGGGCCTCTAGTGATTTATAAGTTTTATCTTAGCATCCAGGTACCACTTCCTGATACTCAAGGTTGGTTTTAAAATTGTAATTTTTTAAAATTGTGTTTGTTTGCTTTTTAAATTTGTGGGTGAAATAGAAGATCTTTTCTGCATTAGAGTTTTTTAAAAAAAATTTTAAGATCCTCTGTGTCCTAAACACACAATGTCTGCCTTTTCTCTGAAACATTCTCTAGTGAAAGAATATTTTCTGTGATGGAATATCATAGATATGATATTACTTAGTTTATTTATCTTTTCAGGTTGATCATGAAGGCCAGAGTTTTTTTTTTCCTTTATGGGACTGATTCAAATATTTAGCATACACTTGTGACTTCTGAAGCCAGGAAACACAGTAATTAGAGAGTGGATGCTGCTTCTGACATTATACGTTTTTCCCCCTTACATAAATTGTTGGGCCCTTGACAGTTTGGCTCAGTGGACAAAGCGTTGGCCTGCAGCCCGAAGGGCCCAGAGTTTGATTCCGGTCAAGGACACACGCCCAGGCTCCTGGCTCAATCCCCGGTAGGGAGTGGGCAGGAGGCAGCCAATCAATTATTCCCTCTCATCATTGACGTTCCTATCTCTCTCCCTTCCTCTCTGAAATCAATAAAAATATATTTTTTAAAAGAAAAGAAATTGCTGGTACATGTTGCTGGCAACATAAAAGTATATGTGATTAAGAGGTTTAATCATGAGTTCAATCAACAGATTGTTAGGGTGTGTTGTTATCCACAAAAAGTCCACTTTAACTATGGACATCTATGGATTAAAACAAAGTTGATGGAGGAAGTATGCCATGAGAACACTAATGAAAAGGAAGCAGTAGTAGCTGCATTAATTTCAGATAGAGAGGCCTCGACAGCAAGGGATGTGGTCAGAGAGAAAGGTCAGTACGTAATGATAAAGAGGTTGATTCTCCGAAAGGAGACTTAACGATCCTTAACACGTATGTGCCCGACAACAGAGCGTCAAACTGTCTGAGACAAAAGATGATAGAATTGCAAAGAGAACTAGATAAATCCATTCCCATAGCTGGAGACTCCAACGACCATCTATCAGCAATGGACAGCTCCAGAGGGCAGAATCGGTAAGGACAGAGTTGAACTCAACAACACCATCAATCAACTGAATGTAATTGAGGTCTATAGACGAATTCATCCAAAAACAGCAAAATGCACATTCTTCCCAAACTCACAATGAACATTGGTCAAGAAAGACCACATTCTGGGCAATAAAAATAGATCTTAACAAATCTAAAAACAGAAATTATACATAGCTCACAGAATACAGTGGCATTTAACTAGACGTTGATAACAACAAAAAAATAACTTACACATCCCAAAGATGCATGGAGATTAAAAACACACTTCTACATAACATGTGGGTCAAAGAAACAAATTTCAAGTGAAACGAAAACCATTTTCAACTAAATGTGAATGAAAACACAACTTGACAAATTTTATGGAACACAGCAAGGGCAGTGCTTCAAAGGAAATCTGTATTAGTCATTGCACATATTAGAAATCTAACATCAATAGTCTAAACTGCTACCTTGAGAAAATAAAAAAAAAGAAGAACAAGTTAAATCCAAAGAAAGAAGAGGAAAAGAAATAAATTAGAGAAGAATTCAGTGAAATTTGAAATATAAAATCAATAGAGAAATTCAATTAATCCCAAATTTGGTTCTTTGAAAATTTTAATAAATTCAATATGCTTCTATCCAGGATATGAGAGAGAGAAAGAGAGAGAGAAGAGAGAAGAGAAAAGAAGAGAAGAAGAGAAGAGAAGAGAAGAAAGAGAAGAGAAGAGAAGAGAAGAGAAGAGAAGAGAAGAGAAGAGGGAGAGGAGAGAGAGGGGGGAGAGAAAAGAGAGAGAAGAGAGAGAGAGAGAAAAAACGTCCCCACAGACTTTATGTCCATTAAGAGGATAATAATTGAATACTATAAGAAACTCTATTTCCACCAATTTGATGAGCCAGATGAAGTGGACCAATTTCTCAAAAGATAACATTTGCCAAAACTTAGAAAAGAAGAAATAGAAAGTCAAAATAGATTGACACTGATTAAAGAACTTAAATCAATAATTGATGGCTTCCCACAACAGAAAGAACCATGCCTCGGCGGGTTCACTAATGAAGTCTATAAAATTTCAGGGGAGAGTTAGACCAATTCTCTGCAATGCCTTCTAGAGCAGAGAAGCACAGGAAATACTTCTTACCTCATCACCCGAGGCCACCATTACTGTAAACCCAAACCAGGCACAGCCTTGTGGGAAGGCAAAACTGTAGACCGCTATCTCTCGTTAACATGGATGCAAAAGTCCTCTAATAAATGCTAGTAAGTCACATCCAAAAAGGCTCCTCAGAAAAAGAATTGTAAACTACCACCAAGTGGGATTTGGTCCAGGTGTGCATGGCTGGTTCAAGAGTGAAAAATCCATGCCGAAACCCATTTGGCCCAGTGGATAGAGCCTCAGTCTGTGGACTGAAAGGTCCTGGGTTCCATTCCGGTCAAGGGCATGTACCTTGGTTGCAGGCACATCTCCAGTAGGGGGTGTGCAAGAGGCAGCTGGTCAATGTTTCTCTCTCATTGACATTTCTAACTCTCTATCCCTCTCTCTTCCCCTCTGTGAAAAATCAATAAAATATATATATTTTTAAAAAGAGTGAAAAATCCATTACTACAATGCATCCCACCCATCACTTAAATAGAAAAATTACATAATCACATCAACACATGGACAATCTCATAAAATCTAATATTAGAATACCCATTCATGATAAAACAAAAACAAAAACAAACAACTCTCAATGAACTAGAATGAAAAGATAAACTGAGGTGTATTAGCATGTTCATGTTTCAATGAGTACACCTGGGTTCCATCTGGTCCAAAGGCAGTTAGGGATGTCCGACTGCATGTGGCTGGGGGAGCGGGTTCTCCACTGAAAGCCACGCAAGTATGTCTGGTGGTTGTAGCTTCCATAGGTACACTGTTTTGGAAAGTCTACTTTGCTGTTTGTAACTTCTTTTTAAAAAAAGATATTTTTATTTATTTCTGATAAGAAGGGAGAGGGAGGGAGAGAGAGGTAAAAACATCAATGATGCAAGAGGATCATGGACCGGCTGCCTCCTGCACGCCCGCTCTGGGGATGAAACCCGTCACCCTGGCCTGTGCCCTTGACCGGAATCGAACTGTGACCTCCTGGTTCCTAGGCTGACCCTCAGCCACGGAGCCGCTGGGGCTGGGCTGTATCTGGTTGCTCCTGAATGTCCCCGTCGCCTACCTGAGTGCAGTGGCTTTTGCGTGGGCTTTGCTTGGATGGCAGAGCTTACCAAGACGTCCCAGCGGCCTTGTTGCTTAACTAGGTTCGCACCAGGAAGGAGGGGAACTTCCTCCGCTGGATCAAGCGCATCTGCAAACACCCAGCCAGCTCCAGGATGCTTTCTGGGGAGAAGCGCCCCGCTCTCCCTCTAAGATCAGGCACGTGCACAGGGGACAGGAGCGGCCGGACAGATCGATCATCTCTCCTGATAAAATGCACAGCGGCAGGCGTCGCCACAGGAAGCACTCGCCGTCCTGCTGGGCGCCGGGCGCACACGCAGGTGGGCTCTGCGGAAGCTCGGAGAGCGGCTCATCCCAGGCCCGCCCTCCCTGGCTGCTTTATGAGGACGGAGACTTTGAGGTTTAATGTAATTTAGATTTAAGGAGTGACAAAGCTCCGGAGAGGGCTCCGGAGGCTTCCGCGAGTCGATGAGCTTTGGGCTTCTTTGTGCAGCTAATATCTTTAATTTGAAATCGCAGCCTCCCGGGCACACAGCTCCGCACCCACGTGGAGAGGGGCCTGAGCTCCGTGCCCACGCCGATCCCTGTAGGCCACGCACTCCCACGCTCCTGCAGCGGCCCCCACGGCCGGCGCTCCTGAACGTCCGTGTTTTATAAAAACAGAATGCTTCCTGGTAGTTTTTCTCACAAAGAGTTCACCACCCGATGTCCTTCCTCTGAAGGGCAGGTGCTGGAGCCACTGCCCCCGACGGGACTGCGAGTTCACGGGGACGGCGGCCGTGAGCTCCCGCCGCTGCTCTGCTTTCCCTCCCGGGCGGGAACCACAGTGGCACCTTCACTGGAGGCCAGCGCAGCCATGACACCGTGAGACGGTCAGAGGGCACACTGCGTGGGCACGCACCGGCCCCTGTGTGCCGTGCAGGTGCTGGGCCTGCACTGCGTACATGACACGGAGAAGGTCTCCAGAAGGTGGCCTGTAGCTCACGTCTGTCTTCCCGGCCAGCGAGGACGCATCACCTCAAAGGCCGGCGCCCCCAGGCTTAATGTTCACACCGGCATTCCTCCAGCGTGGTAAACAGAGCTCAAATACGCAGGTATTTATTTAGTTTTTTTGTTTGTTTTTGTTTTTGTTTTTGTTTTAAATATATTTCATTGATTTTTTTCAGAGAGGAAGAGAGAGGGATAGAGAGTCAGAAACATCAATGAGAGAGAATCATCAATCAGCTGCCTCCTGCACACCCCCCACCGGGGATGTGCCCACAACCAAGGTACATGGCCTTGACTGGAATCAAACCTGGGACCCTTCAGTTCGCAGGCCGATGCTCTATCCAACTGAGCCAAACCAGTTTCGGCTTATTTAGTTTTTTAACATATTTTTATTGTTGGCAGTATTGCAGATCTCTCTCCCGTTTCCCTCCCTGTACTCCCCTCCTCCCAACTCCTCCCCACCCCCAGGTCTTCACTACTCCATTGCCCATTGTGCATATCCTATGTAATAAAAGGCTAATATGAAAATTGTCCTCTCAACCAGGAGTTTGACCCGGGGGTGGGGCCAGCCGGCCAACCACCCTCGGCCCGTACCCCTGGCCAGTCCTGCCTCCAGTTAGCCCCGCCACCACAATCAGAGGTGGGGCTGGCCAGACCCTACCCGTGCACGAATTCATGCACCAGGCCTCTAGTCTATAACAATAGAAGTGCAATATGCTAATCAGACCAGACGTCCTTCCAGATGTCCTTCTGGACAAAGCCGGGGTTGCCAGGGAAGCCCAGGGCCCGGGTGCCAGCAGCCAGGGGAAGGAAGGTCTACTCTGACATGCATTTCATGCACCGGGCCTCTAGTAAGTACATAAGTTCTCTGCTGTAAGTCTTCCTGTGCCCCCAACCCCACATCGAGGCATGTCCGTCTGTCCCACGCCTCCCAGCTGTGGGTTTGACTTTGTTGGTCAGTTCATTCTTTTCATGCTATTAGACAAATACGTGGGATCATGAGATTCTTGTCTTTCTCAGTTTGGCCTCAAATATTTAACTATTTAGAGCTGTCCCTTTTGCCCTCTGTACCCAGCATCCTTCAGGCACGGAGGACATAAGCTGCAGCCATAGGACCCCAAACCCCTGCCTCCCGCCCTGCATTGGCCCAGAGATGCAGCCGGGCTTCCCAGGGGCAGCAGCTGGCCACGTGCACCCGCTCCGGGCCCCTCCTCTCCGGAAGCTTCCCCCCTCCTCCCCTCTGCGGTGGCCTCTGAGCCACAGCCTCTGGACAGTCTCACGGGGAAAGGGACGCCCCCTCTTGCAAACCTGTCAAAGCAGCAGTTAACAAAGCGCATGGGGCTCCTGCCTCCTGTGGCCGATCGTTTTCCTTGATTACCTGGGAAATCCTTTGTGCCTGCCCAACGGGGTACGAAGATAGATAAATACGAGGGCACGGGCCCTCCCCCGAGAGAGTCCGGGGAGAGAGTGGGAGAGGCACCCATTGAATGTGGCTTCATGGAGAGTCAAGAAAAAGACTTGCATCACCTTGTACAAGGGGTGTGAGCATCGGCGTCCCACGCTCCACCCCTTGCATCCTGCCTGGAGAACCCCATCAGATGACGCGCATTTCGGGGCCAGGCCGGCGGGGTCAGTCACACCGATGTAACGCCCGCGCCTAATTCAGAGGGTAGCACTGTAGACACTAACACTTCAAAATACTCTCAAGTAAAAAAGTTTTAACAAAACAAACTCCTCGAGCCATGGCAAACTGAGCTGGGGAAAATGTAAAGAATTTAAATTCCACTCTCGCTGCGCTGTCTTCGTTTGTAGTGAAAATAAAATGCTGACATTTTCTCTTTTGGGGAGAAATCTCTGTAATGATAAGGAGGAAGGTTTGCTGATAGCATATTATTTAATTTTGTGAAAGACGTGCGTGGTTTCTTTCAAATGTGCTAGTCTCCCTGAGAACACTTTGCTGATATATTAACATAAAACCTACTTTCCCACCCTGTGAAATGCGTTCTATTTGCACATGTTTAAAGAACTCGGTCCCTGATGGCAGTTTTCATAAACGCCGACTGCGCTACTGGCTCGTGGGAGCGGATGGGCGATGGAAACAGCCATGGGCGGGCTCGCTCTGGCCAGCCTTCCCCGGCAGCTCTGAGCACAGCTCTCAGCCAAGGACGCGAGAGCAAAGGCGATCTTTGTCCTTTCCCGTAGGCTGACTGTAACGGCGGCGCAGGGAGTTAGAGCGAGCACCTCCCCAACCCTTTTCTCCCGGAAGAGTCGCAGCTTCGCTGTGCCCCACAGAAGGCCCCGAGCCGTGGGACAGCCATGAGGATTTCAATCAACGGAATGTGCCCACTCGCTCGTTATGAATTAGAATCTCGCAAAAGCTTAAATACGCCACACACGCCACAGATCTCTAAAAGGTTTCAGAATGAACCAGACTTGGATATAAATGTATTAGAAAAACAAATACACACACAGACACACACACTCACACACACACACACACACACACACACACACACACGTGACTGTTCAACCGTTTGACGTTCGACCGGTAGCTATGATGTGCAATGATCACCAGGGGGCAGACGCTCAACACACAGGCATGGAAACATGGAACAGACTGATTAATCTCAGAGGGAAGGCGGGGGAGTGGGGTAAGAGATTAACTGAAGATCTTATATGCACACTAGATGGTTTGTGCACCGGGCCTACAGGGATCGGCCGAATCTGTGCACTGGGTTTCCACCATCCCCTGAGGGGTCCCAGATTGTGAGGGGGTGCAGGCCAGGCCGGTGGACCCCACTGGTGCAAGAATCCGTGCACGGGCCTCTAGTTAATATATAAAGCAAGAAAGCTATGTGAGATGTAAATCAGGCTTTGAAGCTAATTGATAAGGTTGCTTTATAATAAAAATCAGTGTGTGTTTAATGAAAATATTGTTTCACAGCAAATATTTATTGAGATGAATGTATAAAATTCATAAATATTTTGTCATCCTTAAATATAATAAAACACCGGCAATTTAAAAAGGAGAAACAAGGGATATACTATTGTTTAAATAAAGAGTAATCAAATGGAGGTGAGCATAAACTTCAGAAATAGCATGGCCCTGAGGGAAATTCACAGGCTAGTAATTTTACGTTCTTGTCCTAACTTGAATTTTGATGCAAACACCGTGATGACCTCCATTACTGACTAAAACAAGGATGGGAACATTAGGCTATTTGCCAAATATTACCAACAACCATCAAATAGCACATGGGGTCCCTGAGCGAGGACGTCACTGGTTGAGAGCAGGAATGGGGTAGGGGACACGGGCCCACAGGTGGGGGGACTGCAGGAAGGGTGGTGAGTAGTAGGTGCTGTCCCTGACAGAGCGATGCGATTGGCTGTTTGAGTTTGACAGAAGAGAGTAGGAAAGGTTGAGTGTGAGTCCAGAGACTCAGGTTGAACCGCCTACAGCAGCCCCAAAAGCCACAATAAAGAGCTTGGCCGTAACGTCAACAGGAAACGGAAGTGTAACTAAGGCGACACATCTAACTGACACATCTATCTAAGTGTCATCGAGTCTAACTAAGTGTGAGCTATTCACAAATGGGGCAGCCATGACAGAGTTTAAGTAAAAGGAATGGTGGCTCAGGAATGAATTCGTAGTGATCAGTCAAGATCCACTTGATCAACCCTGGCTGGTTTGGCTCAATGGGTAGAGTGTTGGCCTGTGGACCAAGAGGTCCCGGGTTCGATTCCAGTCAAGGGCATATACCTTGGTTGCAGGCTCCTCCCTGGCCCAGGCCCAGGTTGGGGCTCGTGCAGGAGGCAACCAACCAATGTGTTTTCTCTCATACCGATGTTTCTCTCTGTCTTTCTCTCTCTCTTCCACTCTCCCCAAAATTCAAGGGGAAAATATCCTCAGGTGAGGAGTAAAAAATAATAACAGATCTACTTGGTCAAAACTTTAGATGGAAACGGGGTGGAGGCTGTGGGGTGGAATAAAAGGTAGGACGCGTTCGGTGCGACCAGGAGACTCTGGCCCTACCTGATGGGGCAGAGGATTCTCTGAGGACCGGTGAGGATTAGATTATTCATACCCCTCGGTCACTCTCTCCCAGGTGTAGGTATGGCTTTTTTAAAACGTAAGTAAGTTCCCTAGAATGGTTGTAGTTCAGAAAGTTTATAAAACAGATACAGGGCTGTGAACTACAGCGTAGGGAAGAGTCAGCGTTAGGTGGGGTGTCAGATGGGTGCTCGGATTATCAGGGTGATCCTTCCACAAGTTACATAAATGTCCCATCACTGAGCTGGGCACCAATCTGTGAACAGCATAACATTGTACGTCGCCTGTAACGGTGGAAAACTTAAAAATAATTTAAAAATGAAAGGTGAGGGACAGGCACGTGCAGAATTAAAGAGAAAATGAATTCAGAGAGAGCCGTTGGGGGGGGGGTGGTATTTGAAGTAACAAGTACTAGAAGCCTAACTATTTTTTTGAGGGGACAGATGTCCGCGTTTGAAGAGATGTGGTGAGACTCGGTGATGGATGTCGCCGAGAGAAGGAAATGGTGAGGCACCCGCGTAAATTCAGGACTCAGACAGACAGCCGGCGTCTGTGCTGCCTCGGTGAGTGATACATTGAGTTCTTTGTCTCCCATCTGGAGTCCTAGTCTCGCACCTTCTTCCAAGAGCCACGACATCCAGGCGGCGAAGTCGGTAGCTTCCGGGCAGTAAAATGTCAGAGAAGCACCGCTCCTGGCTCCGAACGCTGCAGGGACTCTGGTTTCCTTAGACATCTGTCCCTCAGGAGTGTGTCTAAGGCAGAGGTCGGCAAACTCATCAGTCCACAGAGCCAAATACCAACAGTACAACGATTGAAATTTCTTTGGAGAGCCACATTTTTTAAACTTAAACTTCTTCTAAGGTCACTTATTCAACATAGACTCCCCCAGGCCATGGTGTTTTGTGGAAGAGCCACACTCAAGGGGCCAAAGAACCGCATGTGGCTCGAGAGCCGTGGTTTGCTGACCACGGGTCTAAGTCATCTTACGATCTTGCTTCCTCGGGGGTAGCGATTGGACACAGAGCATGGCCCGCCGCCCTTCACGCGCCTGCATGCACTGAGGAGGCGTCCTTCCCAACCCAACAAAAGGTTTCAGATAGCACGTGATCGCATGAATCACACTGTGTTACACACATGTTGCACACGTGTTACGCAGGTTCTGCAGTTCTGCTGTAACGGTGGAAGTGCTTTGCCATGTGGGATCGAACCCGGTGGGGACGACCGGGCTGGTGGGCAGTGGGGCTTTGAGGAGAGCGCGGGTGGACGGACGCGAGGAGGAAGCCAGGCGTCCCGGACACGGGTGCCGCGGCGGGAGTGCGGAGCGCTGCTCGGGAAACAGGGACTGAAGGTTCCGGTTCAGCTCCATTAACGACGGAGTCAGATCTGAGCCAGGGACCACCCCCCGCTCAAGGAACGGATCCCACGAAATCAGAAACACCGGCCACGAGGGACACGTGCTCCCCGATGTTCATAGCAGCACAAGGATGCACAACAGCCCAAGATATCTGCAAACAGCCCATCAGCAGGCGGGCGGGTGGAAAGCTGTGGGACATCTACCCTGTGGGATTCTGCGCGGCAGGGAAAAGAAGGCTCTCTGGTCCCGTGAGACAGCATGCAGGGACCGAATGAGCGAAACAAGCCGCCAGTCAGAGAACAAGTACCACAGATACTTCCAAGCCAGTCAGAGAACAAGCATCATAGATTCCTCACTGGTATGCGGAATCTAATTGCCGAACAAAACAGATCCAGAGGGACAGAAGCACCGAGCAGACTCTCAGACCTCAGAGGGCAGGTGGGAGGGGAGAGATCAGCCGAAGACCTTGTATGGGTGCAGGCATCACCCGTGGACGCAGACAACTGGGTGGTGAGGGCCTGGGGAGGGGTGGGGTCGGGGGGAGCTGGGCATGGGCAATGGGGGGAAACAGGGACATCTGTAATGCTTTCAACAACAAAGATTTAATTTTAAAGGAGTTTAAAGAAATTACTCTTGATCAATTAAAAACATTGTCATTTGAAAGATGATTGTGGGAAAAACACACACACACACCATCCGACCCGGAACAGAATTCCCAGGAGTGGCTGTCAGTCCCACGGCAGTGAGGACGTCCGTGGCACCGGGGAAGAAATACTCACACATCCCGAGAGCCACGGACACTGTGGCCCGGGGTGGGGTGGGGGACACACAGTGCAGGGGTGAGCTTGTACACATTTGGGGGGAAATGAGGTTTTTGCTCAAAAGCATTTTAGATCCCCAGAGCAGAGCTCAGAGAGTTTGCCACACGTTCGGTTGCAATAGTTTAGCAGTTAACGCCCTCGCAGCCCCACCACGTCTTGTGGATTGTGCTTTAATAGGGGTTTATACCCAGTCACTTTCCATATTGATTGATAGAGGGCTCAAGTTTGCGAGCACACACACACACACACGCACACACATAAACACACATGCACACACAGAGAAAGAGAGAAATATGCACACACACAGAGAGAGAGAAACACGTACACACACATGTATGCACACACACACGCACATACACATACACATACACATACACATACACATACACATACACATACACATACACACCCTGAAACTAGGCCGGTGAGGGGCCATGCTTCATTTCTCCTCTGCGTTGTGTTCACGTGTCTCTCTCGTGTTTTATGACTTCCTTTCGCTCCAAAACATGAAACACTGCTGTCAGGTGTCATGGGGAATGGGATTGAATGAAGGTGACTCTCGGAATAAATTACAGTCTATTTTTTATTATTCATTTCTGGAACTCGGAAACTAATCCTAGTGATTGAGATGGGAAGACATGGTGTACGCCAGGCGTAATAAGTCACAGGTGCATGTTTAATCTCCAGAAAAAAATACAAAAAGGGCCATTAAACAGCGTGTCTATAACAAAGCCGGAGAAAATACCTGGGGGGGGGGAGGGCGGATAGAGCAGTTCCAACAAACACAAATTAAAATCCTGATCATGTCTTTCAGCCCCGATATACCCATAGCTACATTAACTCAATAAGCTCAATATATCAGTTAAATGGTAAACACCTGATTGCTGATTTAATTTCAAATGCTGGTCCACTTCCTTCTGCTTGAAAGTGACACCCCATGATACAGGGACTCAGGGGCGCTGGAAGGGAAAGAAAACCCAAAAAGGACGTTCATTTCCATCTCCAGTCGCAATAGAAGTGGTGCAGCCATGCATGATAACGTTATGCAAATTAGACTGTGAAGGGAAAAGTGACAAATTAAAATGAAAAATGCACAAAGTAATCATGACAGTGGGGAGGAGTGAACATCCCCCTCCTTGTAATTAATTAATTAATAGGGAAAATACAGAGATAAAGGATGTTAATAAGTTGAAAAGTATAGCTGACTTGATTGACTTTTAGACACCGATGCACCAAGCAGTAGTACAACTAGTCTTGAATGGGTCTGAATTGGTTTCTGACATGAGTCATTTATTGAGGAATAAATCAAATCCCAGAAAATGTCAAATGTTGGACTAAGAGGTTGCAATTTGACCAAGTGCAAATACGCTCGACGTGGCAATAAAAATGTAACCAGTAAATCATCCGATGTGTAGAAGTCAGGCGATCTACCTCGAAAGGACAGAGTGGGTGATGGACTCACCAGACCAGAGACGGAGAGCGCTCCGAGACAAGTGAGCGGCACCCAGGCCTCAACGTCCTGCTGGCGTGTAGCTCGTTTGTTCAGAGGAAAGACTTAGATCACCAACCAACATTTCCCCGAGGAGTCTAAAAAAGTAGTAACTTACATTCAAAGGCAGAAGGCAGCAGAAAGAGGTAAATAATGAAGATATAACACATTGAGTGTGAGAGAGTGTCTGTCTATGTGTGTGTGTGTCTGTGAATCTGTCTTTATGTGTGTAGGTGTGTGTGTATATTTGTGTCTACATATGTGTATGTGTGTGTCTGTGTCTCTGTATGTGTGTAGGTGTGTGTGTATCTTTGTGTCTACATATGTGTATGTGTGTGTCTGTGTCTCTGTATGTGTGTAGTGTGTGTGTCTGTGTCTCTGTTTGTATGTGTGTAGATGTGTGTATATCTGTGTATCTGTATGTATGTGTGTCTGTCGCTGTATGCCTATGTTTGTGTATTTGTGTCTGTATGTATGTATGTGTGACTGTGTGTGTCTATCTGTATATGTATGTTTGTGTGTGTCTCTGTGTGTGTCTGTGTATATGTGTGTCTGTGCTTGTGTCTGTCTGTGTATGTCTCTGTGTGTGTTTGTCTGTGTCTGTGTGTGTCTGTCTGTGGGTGTCTGTCTGTGTGTGTCTGTGTGTGTGTGTGTGTAAAGAAACGCATGGGTTTGGCAGGAGCTACTGAATCCCCTGGTAGAATCTGGCCCGCTGAGCCTGCCCTTACACTGTTGGACTCTTACAAGTCAGGAGAGTGTGAAATGGCAGGGAGCCACCTCAAAGGTCAACAGCGAACCTTCCGTAGATTTCTTCGCGTTTCTCATTCCCACGCGTCACTGACTCGCACACGCCCAGGAGCCGGGGCCCCGGGTCTCGGAGGTCCCAGGAGCGTCCGGCTGACGGCTCGATGGACAAGACCGGCCTGGCGGGGAGGCCGCCGGCGCCTCGCACTCCCGCACAAGGAGCCCTGTGACTGCGGCATAAACCGCCACCGCGGCGGAGTTAGGAGGAGATCTCAGTGGCGCTTTTGGCGTTTCCATTGTGATGTGATGCATGTACATATGCACCGAGAGCCTGGCACCATGCCAACCCACAGACATGCCCACTGTGCCCTCCAGTGGGTCTAACACACCGGGACCTGCGCAGAGCTGCGTGCCTACAGCGAGGGCCTCCGCTGACGGCTGACCTGGTCAGGCTCCCGGCTGCTCACTAGGAAGGACCTGCCGTCCCTGCACCAGCACGGAGCCGGGCACCACGGCCACAGCCACGGCCGGAAGGCAGACCGGGCGGGCAGGTGAGACAGAGGCCTGCAGAGCCCCCTCCCCCCTGCAAGAGGAGACCCACTATTAATTTTAAAATATTTTATTTTTAAATATATTTGTATCATTTCAGAGAGGAAGGAGAGAAAGAGAAAAAGAGAGAGAGGAGAGAGAAACATCAATAATAAGAGAGAATCATTGATCGGCTGCCTCCTGCACAGCCCACACTGGGGATCAAGCCCACAACCCAGGCAGTTGCGCTGACCGGGAATCAAACCCTGACCTCCTGGTTTCTAGGTTCATGCTCAACCACTGGGCCACACTGGCGGGACCCACGGTGCCTTTTCTACAGGAAGCCAACCCCCAGGTGGGGTGCCGAGGAGGAAAGTGGAAAACGTGAGACATCGGCACAGACCGTGGTTCAGCTGCACCAGCCATCACCGTCGGTGAGCCGAGCTTCCTTCTCGTTTGCTAGCCTCACCCCCGGCTACTTCCCCGCTGGCTCTCAGGGAGAGTGGAAGGGAGAGGGAGACCGGGAGAAACGCTGATCTGGGAGACACATCCATCGGTCGCCTCCTGCACGTGCCGGACCAGGGCCCTGGGCCAGGGAGGAACCTGACACTGAGGTTCGTGCCCTTGGCTTTGGCCAGAACCGAATCTGGACCTCTGGTCCACCGCTGGTGCTCTGTCCACTGGGCCACACCGGGCAGGGCTGAACCACATTCCTGATGTTCCGCACAGCCCGGCGTGACCCAGCGGTGAGTGCCGAGTGCGGCTTTGGGTGCGTTGATTTCTAGGAGGAGAGCGTGTGCTCAGAGACAAGAGTTTGGCAGGAAAATTACCAGGAGAGCCGTAAAGGGCTCTTAGGCCAAGAGCCCTGATGGCGATGACTGAGGGCGGAGAGCGAGGGCTTCAATTGGCTCTTCAGAAACACCACCCCCTCGTGCTCCGACCTTCCCGGCCCCGTGCCCCGCCTCTCCCCAGCTCCTCATTCCCTCGTTCGCCTTCTTAGCATGCACTCGCCCACCCGCCTCACTTTCTCCTTTCCTTCTCGAAGCACAGTGACTTTAGACCATGGGTTGCAACCCAGCTGGTGTGGCTCAGTGCTCGAGCATCGACCTAGGAACCAGGAGGTCACGGTTCGATTCCCGGTCAGGACACATGCCCAGGTTTTGGGCTCGATTCCCAGGGTGGGGCGTGCTGGAAGCAGCTGATCAATGATTCTCTCTCATCATTGATCTCTCTCTCTCTCTGTCTCTCTCTCTCCCTCTCCCTTCCTGTCTGGAATCAATAAAGATATATATTTTTAAAAAGAGTCACAGAATACGATGCTCGTTATGGGTGTGTGTTGTTCGCTGAAACGAAATTACAGTTTGGCAGCAACACACAGTGCGGAGTCAGAGACGAGGCTGGCTGGAG
Organism: Vespertilio murinus; assembly: GCA_963924515.1. Classification (NCBI taxonomy): domain Eukaryota; kingdom Metazoa; phylum Chordata; class Mammalia; order Chiroptera; family Vespertilionidae; genus Vespertilio; species Vespertilio murinus. The sequence goes on along the minus strand of OZ004707.1, from coordinate 577,273 downwards.
GATCAACACATAATTGGAAAATCGGTGTTTCCTTTTTTGGGAATAACCTACCATAGGGCCATCCTAGGACACTTGTCACTTAATATAAGGAAGTGCATGAAAAAAATGCACTGGTGAGTGTTGGCCCGAAACCCTGGCTTATCTGGAAGACACTTGAACCAACTGAGCTACCCCCGGGACTGCTTTTTCCCCCACTTAAAATGCATGTGTAATGACAAAAATAATGAGAAGAAGTCCGTTAGGCAAACACGAGTTAGACAGGCAGAGACCCCAGCTCCACGCAGGCTCTGGAGGTGGTTTCGTAGGTGCACGTGCTCACACAGAACATCCACGTTGTGGGTCTGGTGGTCACGCCCAGAGACGAACACAAGACCGGAAGGCGGCGTGGGCGTGCCCGTGGCCCTCCCCTACAGCAGGCACACGGCCTCCGCTCTCCCAGGTCCCGTCTGTTCCACACGGGCCTGCGCCGGCCAGTCTGTGTCGGAGGACACCTGGGCGGAGGCCGGGTCACCCACAGACGTCCCCCAGCCCCCGTCAGACGCGCACCGGTTTGTTCAGAACCGCAGGGAAGGCCTGTGTGGTAGTTGGTGCACTGAGGTGACTCAGTCTGAGGCTGCAAGTCTCTCTCGCTTAAATGCAAATCCCGAGGTTAATTTTAGAAAAGTATAGGATCGTGGAAATTATATAATCAATGCTGTCATTTAGCCGGAGGACAGAGGGAAGGTCAGAGAGAGCAAGTGCCTCGTCTAAAATTACAGCCAATGAAATATTAACGAGGAGGCGTCAGGACACCGGGCACAGGGCAGCGGGGAAGGAGCAGGGCCCTAGGATTCAAGGTCAAGGTCAGACCGTGGGAATCTCCGGGGCAACCTATACGCAGGTACCACGCGGACGCCAGAGGCCGTGTCATCAGATGCCGTGTCAGGAGGAGGAGAGAGGCACAATATTCACAACGTTAAACGTAAAAGTTGCCGAAACTGGTTTGGCTCAGTGGATAGAGCGTCGGTCTACGGACTGAAGGGTCCCAGGTTCAGTTCCGGTCAAGGGCATGTGCCTTGGTTGCAGGCACATCCCCAGTGGGGGGTGTGCAGGAGGCAGCTGATGGATGATTCTCTCTCATCGATGTTCCTAGCTCTCTATCCCTCTCCCTTCCTCTCTGTGAAAAATCAATAAAATTTATATTTTTTTAAAAATGCAAAAGTTAAAATGAGATAATACCAACCCAGAGATCTGTAGTCACGGAAATTATTCTTCAAAAATCAAGGGGAGATAAAGAGTTTCTTGTTTCAACAGAAACTGAAGGAATTCACAAGGAGCGATGGGCCCTATGAGAGAGGAAGAGAGATCCACAGCGAGGCAGAATGTGCCACCGATTTAAACTCAGACCCACATACGGAAGGCAGCACGGGAGCCACCGGTGCCAGCAGCAGTGGCCAGAGTGAGTGACACGGATGGCAGGGCACCATGGAGACCAGAGGGCGGGACCACATGTGGCGAGAGGCCTGCCCTCCCAGAAGCAGCGAGGTGTCATGTGTGGGTGGTCCTAGATTAGAGACAAATGGTGCATCGAAGACCCAATAAGTGGTGTCACAGGGACGTCCAGTCCATACTCCCAGAGAAGAGATAATGTTGAATCATAACATGTTCACGTAAACTCAGAGAGGGTAGGAAATTAAGGAAGAAAGAAAAAATGCCATGGATGGAAAACATGGCTATGAACACGGTATCCATGAACCCTAAAATACAAGCAATCACTTTCTTTTAAAAAATATATATTTTATTGATATTTTACAGAGCAGAAGGGAGAGAGATAGAGAGCTAGAGACGTCGATGAAAGAGAAACATCGACCAGCTGCCTCCTGCACACCCCCCACCGGGGATGTGCCCGCAACCAATGTGCATGCCCTTGTCCAGAATCGAACCTGGGACCTTTCAGTCCGAAGACTGATGCTCAACCACTGAGCCAAACCGGCTTTGGCCAAGCAATCACTTTCAATGGGATCGGTCCGAATACAGCCGTGAGAACCAGACACGGCCACGGGACCATTTATAAAAGCTACACCAAATGCAATGTCCACCAGAACCCCACTTTACCTATAAGTGCTCAGTAGGTTAATAGTAAAAGACAGGAAAACAGTCAAAAGAGAGTTCATGCTAACTTGAACCTAAAGTGGCAGGAGGTTGTATTATTAGTGTCACAAAAGGCAGACATCAGGGACCAAGACGGGTTTCATTACGTATGATAAAGAGATCAGTTATCCCAGAATGCCTGGGAACCCCCACCCAGCCGCAGAGCTTCTGCAGGTGAGGACAACCTCACGCGGCGGGTGTGGGATCCCTGAACGCGACCCGCGTGGTTCAGGGCCCACTCGGGGTCCGGTCTCTGGAGGAGGCCGCACACTAAAATGAAGAGAGAGACTGGAAAAGAGTTAATTTGGGAAAATGGGGGGCCAGGTGGGAGTCCACCGCTAGTGGGAAGACTACCACTGGGCTCTGGCCTTGCAATCACTTTAATTGAGGCTGTGGGGTACACCCATTACCCTTAAGCAGCTTTGGGAAACACCCATAGCCCTTAAGCAGGTAATAAGCAGATTATCACATCAGTAAAAACATTTTAGATTTATATGATTTATATGATTACATACATAGATTTATATGATTACAAGATGGGGAAGTTGCCTCAGTTACCATTGTCTCAGTTAGACAGGGAGTGGTTGGCTCTGACCTTTCAGAGCTTCAAGGTGGACCAGCCTCTTTCTGTTAGTGAGACAGTGGTTGGTTCCGGCAGGCAGGGAGGAGGGATAGAAGCAACCGGACTCGGGGCTTCCACGCCTTCCTTTGGAAGCGACGGAGAAAGCAGGCGAACCACCCCACGAGGAGGCGGGTGAAGAGCTGCCTCGTTCGGCTGGATGTGAACGCCACTCACAGAACACTCCATCCAACAGCAGAGCGCCCGCTTCTCAGATCCCCCAGAACGTTCCCCAGGCCGGGCGCACTGCAGGCTAGGACACTCACCTCAACACGCTTAAAAGAATAGAAGTCATACAAAGTACGCTCTCACACCACAATGGGAATAATGTAGAAGATAATAGCGTAAGGAAACCAGGAGAATTCTGAAGCCTTTGAACATTAAACAGCACGCCTCCCAACAGCCCATGCGTCAAGGATGTCTCAGGAATAATAAAAATATGTTGAACTGATTTAAAATGAAAATGCAGCCTATCCAAATAGGTAAGGTGCTTGGAAAACTGTGTGCAGAAGGAAATTTAAAGCACTAAATGAGCATGTTTAAAAAAAAGAAAAAATTTAAAATTAATAATGTAAACATCTTTTTCTGGCAATTTGAGAAATAGGAGCAATTTATGCTTAAAGCAAACAGGGGGGGAATAATAAACAATAAAGAAGAAATATATGAAATTACCAACAGAAAGACAATAAAGAATATCAACATCAATATAGTTTTTTTGTTGTAAAGATCAGGATAATAAACCTCTAAACACACTAAGCAAGTAAAATGGAAGATGGAATTCTCAATGTCTACACTAATAAAAGAGTTAGGTGCAAATTGACTGTACCTTCACGACGCCCACCAGCCAATCAGGAGTGAGTATGCAAATTAACCCAACAAGCATGGTGGGTTAATTTGCATATGCAGGTGCCTAGTGTCCAGGGGCCAGGACGGGATGCACTGCCCCAGCCACTGGGGGCATCTGGGCAGCGTGGGGAGGCAGAAAGGCGGCTCCAGCCAGAGCAAAGGCAGGGCCGGCAGCCAGGGGAAGGAAGTCCCCTTCTTGCACGAATCATCATGCATTTGGCCTCTAGTCAGAAATAAAAGGGGATTTTTCTGCTGAGCTCTACTGATTTCATCCATTAAAATCATAAGAAAGTATCATGGGCAAACTCACCCCATAAACTGCATTGCTCAGATGAAGTGAACACCCCTTTGAGAGGCACAATGGCCACATATCCCATAAAAAGAAAGACATACTCGCCTCTACCTATATGTGAGGAAACGTCACAAACACCAAACCCTGGTCGTGGAGCGGAGCTCGGAATGAGCGTGCCAGACCCGAGGGGCCTCGCAGAGCCAGGGCCATTTTTGTTTCTAGTTTTCAGCAGTTCTGGAGAATCCGCTACTCTGCAACTTCTTTCCTTCCTTCCCTCCTTTCTTCCTTCTTCCTTTCCTCCTTCCTTTCCTCTTTCCTACCCTTCCTTCCCTCCTTCCCTCCTTTCTTCCTCCTTCCTTCCTTCCCTCCCTCCTTCCTACCCTTCCTTCCTTCCCTCCCTCCTTCCTACCCTTCCTTCTTTCCCTCCCTCCTTCCTACCCTTTCTTCCTTCCTTCCCTCCCTCCTTCCTACCCTTCCTTCCTTCCCTCCTTCCTTCCCTCCTTCCTTCCTTCCTTCCCTCCTTCCTTCCTCCTTCCTTCCCTCCTTTCTTCCTCCTTCCTTCCTTCCTTCCTTCCTTTCCTCTTCCTTCTTCCTTCCTTCATTTCTTCCTCCCTTCCTTTCCTTCCTTCCTTCCTTCCTTCCTTCCTCCTTCCTTCCTTCCTTCCTTCCTTCCTTCCTTCCCTCCTTTCTTCCTCCTTCCTTCCCTCCATCCCTCCTTTCCTCCTCCTTCCCTCCTCTTTTCTTTTTTGGTTAATCCTCACCTGAACATTATTCCATTGATATTTAGAGAGGGAAAGGGAGAGGGAGAGAAATTTTGACGTGGGGTTGCCTCCCACACGCACCCCAACCAGGGTGAGGGATCAAGCCTGCAACCTGGATACGTACCCTTGACTGGAATCAAACCCGGGACCCTTCGGTCGGCGGGCCTATGCTCTACCCACTGATCCACACAGGCCAGGGCGCGCGATGTCTCATGTGCTAGAAGGAGAATGATCGGAGCTCAGGAAACTCAAGTTGGAATCCCGCCCGCTGTGGACGCTCCCTGCAACATGGCGTGAGGGGCTGGTCTCCGAGTCTGCTCCCCGCCGGGGCACGCATGCAATCAGGTGCACGGACCGGAGGCTACGTACCTCCTGGCCAGCGTTTCTACTCTGCACGACGGTGACAGCCCTCCTCTAATTGGTTATTTTATTCATGAGACATCTGCGAGGGCCAGCCACAGCTCATTAGCATACTGTGTGTTGATTAATCACTCCTTATGCTTTAGCATTAATCCGAAGCCCATAACCTAAATCACTCTCCTCCTCTGCGGCTCTCGTTCCCGGTAACGCACTTGTGGAACAGCTTGCCGACGCGCAGAGGCATTGTAATTACGAAGATGGTTGTTTTGGATTCTGACGTCCAGCCCCATGCTGCGGGGGGTGTTTCTCTCCCTTCCGCGTCCATCTCCACCACGGAAAAGGAAACAGGCCGGTTCCTGAGGGGAGGAGCTGGGGATTAAGACATTAAAGGAAGAAACAGACCAAGAGTCAGAAATGGATTCATCGAGCTGGGCGCTAGGTGGGCGCCATCCCCTGTGATGGAGAGGCAGCAAGCACCCAAGCCAAGCAGCAGATTTATTTTTATACCCCAAATCCAAGAAGTCACACCAAAACGTGGGGTGAAAGGAGCTTGTTTGCATTCTTAACTAGGCCCTAGCATTCCTGGATTTACACATCTAGACCTGCCGACACCTGGACAGAGGTAAGTCAGAACTGACCACACCCCCCACCTTCTTGGACTCTGCCAGTGCCTGGGGCTCAGCTGACGATTTAAAGGATGCCATGTGCCTCCTCAGACGGCCCTCTGCACCAGTGTTTCCCAAACTTCTGACATATGTGCACCCCTTCTATAATGTTCGTAACGCTGAGTACCCCTCGTCAAAAAAAAAAAAAAAAATGGATGTATTTTAATAATCAAAATATATTTATTTTTTCTTTTTTTGGTACATACACAAAATATTAATAAACGAAAAAGAAAATGATTCATAATAAAATATAAATAAAAGTTATATGATAAAAAACATTTATCTGGATCAATAAGAAGAATGAAATTGACTTGACTCATGAGAACGTAGAATCAGGCGCAGCTAAGCACGGTGCAGTGCATGTCCCCACCAAACTCCGGTGCCACCAAACTCTTCCCGTCCCCCTGGGGGTGCGCGTACCCCACTTTGGGAAACACTGCTCTACACCATGCCTTAGTGCGAAGCTCTGTCCTCAGCCTTCGCACATCAGTTCCGCGTGGACAGTTACCCATCACCTCGGCCACGGTGCTGGCCGTGGGTCCGATGGGTGTGCCGGACGGAGGTGCCAGGCCGCCACAGTGAGGATGGGCTTGGGCCGAGCGGCGAGGAGCGGTGTACGCTGAGCGGTGGGGGTCGTGGTGCTGCCTGGGAGGGGAGGGCACGGTTCCAATGGGACTTGGAAGGAGCCGCCGGAGCGGGAGGTGTCAGCGTGATTCCTGAGAGAAAGCCGTGCCCGCAGGATAAACAGTGGGCATTGTCCCCTCAGGGGTGTTCCTCGCCAGGACGCAGGCCCGGACCTCCGCGGGAGGGTGGGGGAGCCTCATCTGGCCCCCCGTCAGCTCAGACCTCCCTGCGGCCCCCATCACCGCAGGCCTCGCCTTCCTGCCACCAGCGCCGTTTCGCTCCGTGCCGTTGGGGTGGGTGATGGTCTCGCTCACAGCTCTCTCCCGTGGTCCCTCACGTCCCCGTGGGCGAGAACGGCATTTCGTTGTCACTATGGCAACCGATGTTAATACCTCGCATCCCACAAGGTAGAAACTGAGTAAACTGTTGTTGCAGGAAAAAAATAAAGTGAATACCGATGAGATGGTTTTCCTCCCGAGTTAGGAAATATTCGGCTAGGAGAGTCCATCCTTCCCTTCGGAATGCGCCTGGCTCCCCTGGGGCAGCACAGACGTGAAGTCTGGGCCTTCAGCCCTGGGCCATGGGCTGCACAGGAGACTTCCATCTCCCCCAGGGCTCGGGGCGACCGCTGAGAGCCCTCAGCAGAACAGGGAGGTCCTCGTGTGCGGCAGGAGGAGGAGCTGAGCTAGGGGCGCCCTGGGATCAGCACAGGCATGAATCGGCACCGGTTCACCCCATTCCAACTCGGGAGACCGCGGAGGTCCCGGCAGGCCCCGGGGCAGGAGACCGGATGGACGGGGAGAGCATGCAGCCAGCGGCAGCACCGTCTTCCTTCACCATCGGGCGAGGGCCACAGTGAAACCGCATGGGAAACCCACAGATGTTCTGGTTCACGGGAAATGACCATGTGGAAAGATGCTGATATCGACTGGACATTCACCCAACTTTAATGTGTGTGGACAGAAGATGTGTAGTCTCATCTCACTTTCAGTGCCTCTGGCTCATCCCAGATCATTTTTTTTAATGTTTTGTTGTTGTTGTTATTTATTTCAGAGAGGAAGGCAGAGGGGGCAGGAGATGGAAACATCAATGATGAGAGAGAATCATCCATCAGCTGCCTCCTCCACACCCCTCACTGGGGATCCAGCCCAGGACCCAGGCCTGTGCCCTGACCGGGAATCGAACCGGGGACTTCTGGATCCACGGATCAATGCTCAGCCCTGAGCCACACCGGCTGGGCTGCAGCTCATTTTATACAGAGTCCCATCCCAAGAGTTTGCACATAAATTAAACATTAACTTAACTGTGATCTCTATGCAATGCAGTTTTAAACAAATGAATGTAATCCATATAATAAAGAGGTAATATGCAAATTGACCCTCACACCCTTGTGTCACAAGATGGCCTCCCCCATGTCATCACAAGATGCCCAGGCTGGGAAGAAATGGGGGAGGGGTCAATTTATTTAGACAATAAAGTTTTACATATGTTGGCTGCCCCCACATTGTCACAAGAAGAACACCACAAAATGACTGCCTGCATGTCATCACAAGATGGCTGGCAGGGGAGGGCAGTTGAGGGGACCAGGTCTGCAGGGGAGGGCAGTTGGGGGCGATCAGGTCTGCAGGGGAGGGCAGTTGAGGGTAGTTTCAGGGACCAGGTCTGCAGGGGAGGGCAGTTGGGGGCGATCAGGCTGGCAGGGGAGCAGTTAGGTGTCAATAAGGATGCCAAGGGAGCCGTTAGGGGGCTATCAGGAAGGCAGGCAGAGTTGTTAGGAGCCAGCAGTCCCGGATTGTGAGAGGGATGTCTGACTGCCAGTTTATCCCTGCGGGATTGGGCCTAAACCAGCAGTCGGACATCCCCCGAGGGGTCCCAGATTGGAGAGGGCGCAGGCTGGGCTGAGGGACAACCCCCTTTCTCCCCCAGTGCACACATTTCATGTACCGGGCCTCTAGTTAGTGAATAAAAGGATTTTCTAAGCTGTGATACCTTCATCAAAACTGAGACCTTAACTTGGAACATGGATTTCTGATAAGCAGACGTTTAGTCCTCTGAGGTAGGTGACAGCTGACGGTTGGTTCAGCGCCTCCTCTACTGCACACATTCCGTTTCATCCCAGACTCACGGCAGCGGTGGGCTGATGGGGGATATGTGAGACCCTGCAGCCGTGCGTGGGTCTCTGCATCCTCAGAACGACTCGTTCATAATGCCACGGGCCACGTCTATGTCAGAGCTTCTCGCCCAAGAGCTGGTTTATATTATTTATGCACGCGGGGATGCGGCCTACGGTTACTGAATTTGCATGCCACGAAGTCATTATGGGAGCACATTTCTTTCCTGGAGAAATATAGCCAGAGGCGTGCGTGTATAAAGCCTCCTTTCACACAGGACTTCGGGCAGAGTAATAAGGAAGCTGTAATTCCAATTACCTCTCTGTGTCAGATACAGATGACCATGCCCCCTCTCCCGTGGCTTTAGATCATCGTAAAGCTTCCTACGCATTATTCCTTTGACCAGGAATATTCAGGATCATACTGTAATCTACTACCCGCCCACAAGCTGGTAAGAAAGTTCCACGACGACAAGAAAAGTTGAAACAAATAAATAATAGCCACATGTCCTGGGCCAGGTGCGCCCTTACCTGCTCAACCAGCTAAACCAGGGGTGGGCAAACTTTTTGGTGGGCAAACTTTTTGACTCGAGTGCCACCATGGGTTCTTAAGCTGGACCGGAGGGCTGGAACAAAAGCAACTTGACCATGCTGGCACTCTCATCTTGGGCTGCTGGTGAAAGAGCGGAGGGGAGAGCAAGAGAACCCTCCGCTCTTTTGGCTCCGCGGGCCGGATAGAACAGCCGAACGGGCCGGATCCGGCCCTCGGGACGTAGTTTGCCCACGGCTGAGCTATACGCACTCTGACCTCTTGCATGGTCATTCCCGCCATCAGCACTCCCACGTGCAGTGACACCCGCTCTGAACCAACATCTGACTAAACTGAAGAGCCGGTCACGTCCACGCGGCACCTTCGCTCCGTGCTTCCCTCCCTGGGTCTATGGCTACAGTCACCCCTTCCCCTTCCCCGCCACGTCTCCCCGGAATGTTCCCACCCCAGGCTTCCCCGTGGCCTGCCCCTGCCCGTCCTCCCCTCACGGCCGAAGCCAATGGACGATGCTCCGAGCTCCGTTTGGTACCCTCGCGGCATCCTTTACACGGGCACCCACACCTCCTCTGGAGTCCCGTTCCCTCCGGGGGGTACGGAGTCCAGTGCTCCCTGCAATGCAGCATGTGGTTCCTCCCTCCCCACCGCCCACGTCTCCTCAGTGTGCGCAGGACCCCCCACAAGCCCCAGATGTCGGGGTGCCCGGGGCTCACTCCTGGGACTTTTCCTCCCTTCACTCACAAAAGGAACACAGTTAGTTTTATGTACCAGAAAGTCTCCCATCCCTTTTTTTAAAAAAATGTTTCTTATTGTTGAGGCTGTTACAGCTACCTCCCATTCCCCCGCTGCACCCCTGGCCGGGGAGGGGGTTAGAGCGGGTAAAGGGGGGAAATGGTGATGGAGGGAGGCTTGACTGGGGTGGAACACACAATACAATTCCCAGGTGATGTATTGTGGGATTGCACACGTGGAACCTACATCGTTGTGTTAGCCAACGCCACCCCATTACACTCAGTAATTTAAAAAAAAGAGAGAGAGAGAAGAAATGGAAGCCATAAATTCTGTCTCAACGGCCTCCGCTTCCCCTGCCGACCCCCCGTCCCCCGTTCCAACGGGAGCCCCGTGGGTGCAGTTACACCCCGAGCGGCCCGGGCACCACGTCCTTCCCGCGGCGCCCGCCACCCGTCAGCCTCACGCCTCCGCTGACAGGTAACCTGGCCGCCGGAATGCGCGCCCGGTTCATTCTCACTCCGCACTGTACTCTGAGAGCCCCGAGCAGCACCTCCCCTGAGGAATGCGGAGCCGTTCCTCTCACACATTCCTCTGACACAGCCGCACACGCACCTTTGTCTCCACAAGGACAGGGAGGCCTCGAATGCCACTTTGGAAATCCAGGAAATCGTTCTCCCAGCAGCACGCCTGTGTCCTTAGCCGCCTCCTTAATTCACTAAAACGAGTGCAAGTTAATCTACAAAAGCGTTCCTGAAAGAAGAGAGACCCAACAGGCCGGGTCAAGGAAAGCTGAAAAAGCAAAATAATACCTTTTAAAAAATACGTTAAAGATAATATACCGTATTTGCCGGTGTATAAGACGATTTTTTGGCCCTGAAAAATATGCCTCCAAGTGGGGGGTAGTCTTATACGGCGAGTATATAACAAACTCTGTATTTTGAGTGGAAATGTTAGGGGGTCGTCTTATATGCCCAGTCTCTTATACGCTGGCAAATACGGTATTTTTCAGGGCCAAAAAATCGTCTTATACGCCGGCAAATACGGTAATTGAAATACTGTCACGATAAATTACTCTTTTTTTAAAATTGAAAATCTGTAAGTCAGACTTCTAGGGCGATATCGTTATATTCTGAATCCCAAGAAGCATATTTTCTCACTAAAGTTTTCTTCTTCAAAAACCAGGTGGTGCCAGGCAAGTTACCCGTGAATATTTTAATTGATAATGCATCATTTCCCTTCCCCGATTTACTCTTTAAAACATGGGCTTCCTTAAAATCGGTGGTGTCTTGACATGAAAACATTACTGTAATTAGGACAAGAGAGACTACCCGGACAAAATTAAGTATGAGAAAAGCAGAAGCAGTTACAGAGTTTTGCTCACTAGATTGATTTCAGGAGAGCGGTCCCCTCGGCGGCGTGTGGAATTGGGATTTGCTGAAGGAAACTGACCTTCACCTGGAGAACGGGGAGGAAGAGGCGGAGGCTCGGGGCCAGGCTGGCCTCGGTTCGAAGCAGCTCTAGACGCACACGGATGCTCGTGTCTCGGGTGAGCCGGCTTCCTCCTGTCGCTAAGCTCTGCTTCTCACACCTTCTCTGGGCATCGGTGTTCAAGCCGTTCCACCAACGGGACCCTAAAATTCAAGACAAAAAAAAATGAAGATGGCGTAAGCACCCACATTAAAAATTCCAGTTTCTGGGTGAATTTCTGAAGAATGCCATACAGCTGACTTGAAGAGATGCATGCACCGCCATGACCACTGCAGCACTGTTTGCAGCAACTGAGATGTGTGAGCGAACACATCACAGGCAGTGTGGAGCATACACACAAGGGCATAGTACTTGGTCATAGAGAAGAGTCAACTCTTACCGTCTGTGACCACATGAGTGGGCCACAGGGCATTTATGCCAGGTGAAATAAGTCAGACAGAGACAGCAATTTCACTTACATGTGGAATCCAAAGAACAAAATCCTATCTAGTAAACACAGGACATGCAGATTGACCTTCACTTCGCGACAAAGATGGAAGCGCCCACAGCCAATAAGGAGGGAATCTGCAAATTGATGCGACAAAGATGGCGGCAGCCGGGCTGGGACATGTGTGTCATCACCAAGGCAACAACGCAGGCGTTCTGCCCTGCCCCAGCTGCTCCGGGCCTCCAGGCAGCACCCATGTGCAGGCATGGAGTGGCCGTGGTGGGCAGGATGCCTGCTATGGGGGGAGGTGGAAGGACAGGGGGTGGTGGGAGCTACAGGAAGGCTCCAGGGCTGGGGCGCGAAGGTGGAAGGTGACTCTGGCCAGAGCGAGGGCGGAAGGTGGCAGCCAGAGTGCAGGCCCGGGTCCTGGGTACCAGAGAGAAGCCGGCAGCCAGGGGAAGGAAGGCCTGTTGTTGCACGATCTTTGTGCATCGGGCCTCTAGTAAAGGACTAAAACAAGACAGACGTATACTCACAGACACGGAGAACAGACTGACGGTTGCGAGGTAGCAGGGGGTGGGGGACGGGGTGGAAAGGTGAAGGGCTAAGAAGTTCTCACTGGTAGTGACAGGACAGTCACGGGATGCACAGCACAGGGAATACAGCCCATAAATGGCTTCTGGCTGAGCGGTGCTCCCCCTGTGGGAGCGTACTGACCACCAGCTCCTGTCCCCTGGTGGTCAGTGTGTGTCATAGTAACCGGTTGTTCTGCTCTTCAGTCACTTTGCATTTTAGGCTTTTATTATATAGGATTTGGAGTACTGTAGCATCTTGCCAACTGGTCTACCCCACCGTCTCTCCAGTCCCCTCCCCCCAGTCACACGTAGCCGAGTCAGGCCGTCTATGGTGCTTGCCCATCTCTCTGGCAGGTATGTCTCTAGAGAATCATACAGCCAACGGGACATGCTTCCATGAGCTCCCCTTGACTTCTCTCCTCAACTTTGCTTAGAGACAAGGGTTTTTCATGGTCTGGAAACACCGTTTTGGTAACTTTTCAAGAGAATATGGTTTTTGAACGGAAGGGAAGCTCGCCGATCTGAGAACTTTGAGATCTTGGGAGGAAGTTTCCCATCATGGCTGAGGGCATGCTTTGAAAGCAGCTCTACTTCCATCGTTCCTGCCCTGTTATCCCAAGGAGATCAACTCCTAGCCTGTAAGCGGTACACTTTCTACTTCTTTAAGTTGCTAGCAGTTTATTAAAGTAAAGTAAATAACATGTGACATTTCCTAAAATAGTTAACGGCTACTAGTGATTGTCTCACAGCTCCCGGGAGTGGGGAGGCAGGTAGATTTGGGAAGACAGGTCTGGTAGCACTTTTTAACCACAGTTTAGAAAAACTACTGCCATTTCCCTTACATCTCCTTTTTGGAGTTTTTAAGAAGGAGATTGGAAGGTGAAGTGAGTGAATTCTAACGGAAGCAAGTACCAGAGGGAAGTACAACTGCTCTGAAGGTCCGAGAAAGCTCTCCTTGTGTCCCAGTTTCCTCTGGCTGCTGCCTTCCTGGCCACGGGGGAGGCGGGGAGTCCTGAAATCCACTGCGGGGCACAGACCTGGGTTTGAAGAGAATTACAGAGTCTCAGGAGTCCATCCCGGCGATAATGAGCTGCGAACACCTTCCTCAGAAACCACAGACTCGCCAAAAGGGCAATTTAACACCTCTTCCAGAGACAGATGGCGCCATGAATTATTCATCGGAGCCCAGCCAGCCCTGTCCACAGCCTCCTGCAGGACATCCGCTGGTGGCAGGAACTCCCTGTCCTGGAATGTATGGGCCTTCTCCCCCAGGCGAAGGTCCCGGTCTTCAATCCACTTAAAACTCTTAGAGCCAGGGTGCTGAGCGCTCGCATCCCTCCTCTCTCAAGTTCACTGTCTCCTGTACCGTGTCCTCTGGATGTCCGTGTGCGTGTGCACCCATGCAGATGTCATGTACACAGCACGTCCCACATGTAAACCCGAAGACCAGTTGTTACTTAAAATTCTAGGTGATATTTATCATCTGAGCTTGGCAAAACCATATGAAACTACTTTAATAAAATTTACAGGCCAATTAAAATAATAACGATGGTAATGCATGTGTGTGTGTGTGTATGCATAATGCTGGTAGGAGATGATGTGAGGGGAATGTTTACAGATGGATAGTTTAATGTTCTATATAAATAGTTTCATAAAAGTTTGTGCCTTTTATTCAATAATTCTACTTACCAAACTACCTCAAAACAAATTCTTGGAAACTAAGATAATATAGTTAAAGATAAAAAATGGAGACATTTGAAACAACATGAATGCCCAATTATGACAAATTATATTACGGTGAATATCATGATGCATTAGATACGCTGAAAACCTTATATACGCATGCCCTAACTATCCGTAATTAGATGGGTACTGTGTGCATGAGTACGTAATAAAGCGTTGTTTACGATACACGTGCCTGTGGGACGCGAGCTGGCCGATGGGTGATTTTTCTAGGTTGTTAGCATCGGATGAGATTGAAAAGTTCTTGCAGCTCTCTCCTGAAGGAACTCCTTTTTTCTTTTTCCCGTTGAGCCAAACACAGTGTCTGAACATCACCCAGGCAACCCCATTTCCATTCCCAGGACTCCACAAACCAAGGGCCAGGAAACGCACTGTGACCTTGTTCACGACCTTCCCCTCCAGCCATGGTGTCCTCGTCAGGGGATGGACCTCGGAGCCCGGCTTCAGCCCGAGATGCCCGGACCCCTTTAGACCGAATGGGTCATGTCCACGTCTCAACCTGGAAATGGGGTGCAGGCTCCCTCCCGAGCCCCCGGAGGAAAGAGCCCCCTCCCTGCCCAGCATGTGCACGCGCCGCCCCGCTCCTCCCAGTGACACGCTTCGTCGTGTGTTTTTCACCCGCAGACACTGCCTTAGCCCCTGTTTCCAGAGACGACCACCACAACCTCCTCCCCGGGGGCCCGCCAACCTTCAGGGGCCAAGGTGGGGCCGCCCGGCCCGGGTGCTCCGCTGGTTGAGGGCTGTCACCTCCATGGAGAGGTCACGGGTTCGACTCCCCTCAGGGCACATACTTTGGTTGCAGGCTCAGTCCCCAGTAGGGGGCATGCAGGAGGCAGCCAATTGATAGTTCTCTCTCATCAAGGTTTCTCTCTCTCTCCCTCTACCTTCTTTTTTCTCTCTAAAATCAATAAAAACACATTAGTCAAAAAATGGGCAAAGGACCTAAATAGACACTTTTTGAAAGAGGACATACAGAAAGCCAAGAGACATATGAAAACATGCTCAAAGTCACTAATCATCCGAGAGATGCAAATCAAAACGACAATGCGGTACCACCTCACACCTGTCAGAATGGCTGTCATCAACACATCAACAAACGACAAGTGCTGGCGAGGATGCAGAGGAAAAGGAACCCTCGGGCATTGCTGGTGGGAACGCAGACTGGGGCAGCCACTGTGGAGAACAGTATGGAGTTCCCTCCAAAAACTGAACATGGAACTCCCATTGGACCCAGGGCTCCCACTCCTAGGAATATATCCCAAGAAAATAGGAACACCAATCAAAAAGGATATATGCACCCCTATGTTCATAGTGGCACAATTCACCATAGCTAAGATTTAGAAACAGCCTAGGTGCCCAACAGCAGATGAGTGGATTAAAAAACTGGTACCTCTGCACAATGGAACACTATGCAGCTGTGAGAAAGAAGGCACTCTTACCATTTGCCCCAGCCTGGATGGACCTGGAGAGCATTATGCTGAGCGAAATAAGCCGGTTGGAGAGAGAGAAACACCACACGACCTCATTTATGGAATATAATACACAAAAAGAGATCCAGAGATAGAGAAGCATCGGTCAGACTGTCAAGCCTCGGAGGGAAGGCAGCGGAGGGTGTGTGTGGAGGGGGTAAGAGATCAACAAAAGGACTTGTGTGCATGCATATGGGCCTAACCAGCCGACACAGACACCAGGGGAGTGAGGGCACGGGCAGAGGGGAGGGGGTGGGAGTGGCCAGGGAGAGCTCAGTGGGGGAAAAGGAGCCATAGGTAACACTCTCAACAACGAAGGATTAAAAAACAATACATTTTTTAAAAAAGAGTTGGAGCCACGTCCCTCCAGCTGTGCTGGGTGAGCATGCAGCGTGGCTGAGTGAGGGAATGCTAGGGAGGAGATGCTGCGGGACCCCGAGCACAGGCCTGGGGACGTGCATTTGCATTTACTCTGACTTTGGTGCCCCTTACGGCCCTACCCAGTCACGGGGGAAGAGCGAGGTCTCCGAGAAGAAGCACGGCAAAGTAAACCCTGTTACCGGATTCCAGCCGTGCGCTGCGGAGAGCTGCATAATTGTGTGCAGAGATGGAAAGTGCTCTCATGTAAATGAATGGGCAGGTTAATTAGACAACGGGGCAGCCGAGCCTCAGGCTGTGCTGGCGGAACCCTCCACGGTGCTCACCCCACGCCTTCCCTCCTCCCCTCCCAGCTGCCACGGACGACGGTAAACATTGTGACACACTCAGTGATCATATCCATTAACCAGGCAATGTGTTAACATAATATGCATGATGTCATACCCCCTTGTGATTCAAGATTTCCCAAAACCTTAAATGATCCCACAGGACAGTCTTGTTCCGTGAGTGACAATGCCTCCAGGTGGCTGCCAGCAAACGTACCCGAAAGAAGGGGGGAAGATCTTTCCTCCTACCCTGTTTCCCAGAAAATAAGACAATGTCTTATATTAATTTTTGCTCCCAAAGATGCGCTAGGTCTTATTTCCGGGGGATGTCTTATTTTTCCATGAAGAAGAATACAGTACACATTTATTGTTAAATGAAAATAAAGGAAATTTATTACCTGTATACGGTACGGTAGTACGGCAGTTGTCAACACAAACCAGACAAACTGTGAATCCTATAGTATCAAGAATTTACTCATTTATTCAATGACAATCATGTCATCATCTTCTGGAACATCATCCTAACAATCCAATTCCTGAATTTCCTGGTGAATTTCTTTTGACTCCATTTCTTTCAGAATAAGCGGACCAAATCTCTCATGTTTAGCAATAGCACTGTCTTTCAATGAGTCCTTCTTGTCAAGGTAGCCTGCTCGCAGTGCATTTGCAATGCAACTGTCAGTGATTTTCTCCCATGAATTCTTCACCCAAGTCACAACTTCTTGCAGTTTAGGTTTCACAAAGTTTCCACGCTGATTTCCCTCCATTCACACAGCAGTGACGTCAGGACTCCGTGTAAGGTCACTGGTTGCTAGACGCCAGTCGGGGCAGCCCTAGCGACCAGTTTAAGGTAAATTAATGTTCATTCTGAGACAGAGCCTGGGGGCCTTATTTTAGGGGGATGCCTTATATTTCACTCAGAAGGAATCCAGTGAGTAGGTCTTATTTTCGGAGGATGTCTTATTTTCGGGGAAATGCGGTTGTTAGGACAGGGAACGCCGCCTGGATTGTCTTGTGCTACAGTCTTCCCTGGGCGGAAACTCCCAGTCACAGTCCCCCCAACCTCCCCACCCCTGCCCTCCACAGTCAGAGACGGCACTCCAGCACCTGCGGGCGTTCAGTCCCTGCAGAAACAGGCCCCGCCTGTCTTGTCTATAAGCAGCCTTTGTAGTTAGCGTGGGCTTCGTCTAACTGAGACCGGGGACACGTCCGTGTGAGAAATGTATCCACGTGAACATAACCTGACTTCTGTGCTGTTCTATGGAGATTCTAAATGGAAAGGACGTTTAAGACAGTTCTGAACGGACACTGTTTGACAAGTGATTACAAACACCAGGATTGAAAATAATCAAACACAGTGCATAGGACATGTTTTCCTCCTGTTTCTAAATTCAGTGACATCAGTACAAATGCCATCCCCGGAACGAAGTATGCAAAGCACAGGGTTTTTAAAAAAAATTATTATTGATTTTTTTACAGAGAGGAAGAGAGAGGGATAGAGAATTAGAAACATCGATGAGAGAGAAACATCGATCAGCTGCCTCTTGCACACACCCTACTGGGGATGTGCCCGCAACCAAGGTACATGCCCTTGACCGGAAGCGAACCCGGGACCTTTCAGTCCGCAGGCAACGCTCTATCCACTGAGCCAAACCGGTTTTGGCATGTAATCATGTATGTAATGATGTATGTAAAGAAGATGACGACTGGTAGTCTATTACAGAGAGGGGTGGGCAGTCCCCCGCCCCGCTGTGTAAGAAGACCGAGAACTCTGCTCCGACTTCTGCGATTAATGCCATTTAAATGCAGTAAAGCTGGGGGTGAAACAGTACTTGTGGGAATAAAAAATATGTGGCTTGATAAATGCTGGACAGTTTAGGGACGAACGCACACGCACACGCATGCACACACACGTGATCCCACACACACGTGTGTGCACAGGAGGCTGAGCCCGTTGCTGCTGGGCATAGACAGTGAAAAGCTGGAGAAGACGAAGACAGGAAACGTGAGCCTCTCAGCTCCGTCAAGGCTGGAGCCCGGGGACCAGTCCCCAGCAGCCAGTCCTCCTCCAAACCCCACCAGCTGGAGCGCCCCCCTCCACGGGGACCTGAGGGTTTTGTTTAACAGCCATTCACCCCGAACTCGACAGTGAGAAGGCTCCCTCCCAGGCAGCCACTCCTTGGGACCCTCTCCTCCCTCCCCCAGGAGACACACCTGCGGAGGAAGTGAAGGGCGCAAGCTCGGACGGTCGGGTAGACCAGGAACGTCGGGAACTCTGATTTCTGCCTTTTCCTTCGCAACAGACGCCGCACCTGACCGGCTGAGGAAAGGCCAGATTCCCCTATGAAAACAGAAGGCAGGAGGGCAGTCCCGGGCTCCCAGCAGCGTCACTTCATATGTTGGGTACCCAGGTGGGAGCCATTTAATGGGCAGCTATGGTGCGCCAATGACTCCAGCTTCTGGGGTTAATCATCCACATGCGGACAAGCAGTGTCCACAAAGATCCGCCATCGACATCAGGCACAGATGCAGTCTGATGTCTCAATGATCTTCCGGTAAAGGGTGTGATTTAGACTCAGGGCATCGTTCCTGGCTCAGAATCCTGCCTCATGTGTGGGGTTGGCCCCTAGAGCTGCCGCAGCCACGGCCAGCGGTGATGTGAGAGCCTCTGAGGCTTTGCCGGGAGCCATGTGGGCAGAGTGACGGACACCCGTGGGCACTGGGTTGGCAATCCCCATTACACACATGTATGGTAAGCCCTGGTCTGCCAGGTGGTACTGGGGGCAGTCCCTAGGGGTCACGGGATGAAGTCATGTTCCTCACGCTCCCGCTGCCGAGGACTCCACGGCCCAGAGAGCCGGGGGAACCGCCCGTCACACGGCTGGGGGGTGACAAGAAATGCCCCAATCGGGGATGTTGGCCGCAAATCCAGTTCTCATTGCACAGCAACGCACAGCCTGTCAGACCCGGCGGCCCTGTGACAAGACACACACCAACGCTCCAGGTGACCGCTGTCCGCGGATGGCACACACAACCTTACGTCAACCTGGTTACAGAGCGTGTCCCGGGCGAAATTCAGTAATGACATCTCGGGACCAAGATAAAGGTCATTCGATGAGTAATTACAAAGACAGGAGATCATTGCTGTGCTCTTAGGAAAATGAGATCCAGGAGGAAATGCTCTCAATCTATTCTAATAGAAGGCTAATTAGACCGATAGACCAGTTGTCCTTCCAGACGTCCTTCCCGACAACGCCGTGGTGGCTGCTAGAGCCAAGGAGAGCAGGCAGCTGTGGCAGCTGCGAGGGCCGAGGAGGGCGGGGGGCCAGCAGTGGTGGCGGTGGCGGCAGCAGCAGCAGCAGCAGCAGCGGGGTGATGGGGGCGGCGCCTTGCCCCGATTGCCTGGTTGCTCCCTGCAGAGGGAGGCCAGACTGCAGCTTAGGCCTTCGCCATCAGTAGGACATCCCCTGGGGGCTCCCAGACTGCGAGAAGGGGCAGGCCGGGCTGAGGGACCTCCCCCAGTGCATGGATTTTCGTGCACCGGGCCTCTAGTAGACTATAAAGGAGAGGGTTTCAATTGCTTTTAATATGTATTAAGGGTGGCCCGATGCTGAAAATGTCTTAAATGGGAAAATAGGTTCCAAGAACAACTGGTGTTCCAAGTGGACCACAGACTAAGAAACCATCCCCTCTTGTTAGTTGCGGAGTGCCGCTGCCTACAGAGCACCGAGGCAGACACAGAGGTGCCCGGAAACGACGCGTTCCACGCCACCACGCCCACGGAGGCCACCGTCCCGGGAGCACTGCTCCGTAATCCACACAGAGGGAAAGACGCTGCTCTGGATCTTACCGTTACCGTTTCGCCGGGGAAATTCCAGCGACAGCTCCTCCTGGAACAGGAAATCAATGTTTAATGACTATGCATTGATTCACATGGTGATGTCACCCGAACCGCTGCTGAAATTAAATCCAGCAAACTCTTCGACATCATCCCAAACTGTCAAGCACAAAGGGGGAAAACAAACGAATCGAACGTTACCAACATCAACTCTGCCGTCCTCCTAAGGATCCACTGAGACAGGAAGAAGACCGGAAGGCAAGGTGTCACTCCCGGCAGGTGTGAGAAGGACGCGGGCTTTGCTAACAGAGCTGTCACTCAGCGTAACCCTGGCAACAGGGCCGCGATCCGGGACACTGGGTGCGGGCACATCAGCTCCTCGTGGAAACGGCCGGCTGGCCCCTCTGAGGGTGGGGCTATGGGAAGAAAGCGGGCTTTTCCATCACATGGTTTTGCTTGTATTTGCCTCTTAAACCTCAGAGCATTCACGTGTGTATGAAAGGGAAACATCAAAAACTTCAATAATAGTTGGAATTGTTCACAAAGAAATAAGTGCGCTCCCTCAGAATGGATTGGTTTGTTTGTTTGTTTTACATCTTCTGTTTGCCACTTTTTATTTTTTGCTTTTAAGAGGGGAAGACAAAGTCGCTCGGTTTATTCTGTTCTGGCTAGAAGGGGTCAGCGGGGCGGGGCTGGGAGGGGACATCTGTAATACGTCCAGGACACCTTCTCTGAGCCTCGACCGCGGGAGGAACACGCCCCGGAGCTCAGAGAAGTTCTTCAGCCGAGGGCCATGGTCGGCAAACCGAGGCTCCGGAGCCACATGCGGCTCTTTGGCCCCTCGGGTGTGGCTCTTCCACGAAAATACCACGGCCTGGGCCAGTCTGTTTTGAAGAGGTGGCGTTAGAAGAAGTTTACGTTTTAAGCACGTGGCTCTCCAAAGTGTGACAACGGGAACCAACGTGGAATCTCGGTGCTGGTGCAATGGACACGTCTCCTCAGCCCCACGCACGGGGAACACGCACGTTTGCGATCTTCACGACAATCGCTTGTTTCTCAAATGAACTGGGGGGTGTGAGCTGTACAACACATACACCTGGAACATAAAAAGGAAAACTAGGGTTTTCCTTTTTAATAAAGTTCAAAAACGGGCATTTTCATCGTGGCCATGGCTTCCGAGCCAGAGACACCCGTCATGCTCCACGTCCCACGCCTCCTAGGGACGCTTTTCGCCGGAGCGAAAGTCAACTCCCCGAGCATGTTAAGTCCAATGTGTGAGCACTTGTAACAGCATCGATCCTGTGGATCAGGGTGAGGCTTTTATTCCGCTCCTTTCTCCTAAAATACGCAGTGGGCATGCTGATCTTACGTAGTTTTGTGGGCTGAATTGCCTCAGACACTCCAGTTTATTCGAATATTAAGTGGAGTTCTTCCAACCAAGGCACAACGGTTACTGCAATTTTACAATTTTACCTATATGTTCCCAAAAATTCTAGTTTAGCACTTCTTAGTTGGGATTCAGGAATCTGTATTTTAACAACTCCACCAGGTGATTCTCATCATGAGAGAAGTTTGGGAAACACTGCATAGATTGTCAAATGTCTGTACAAAGTGCCCACATCATTAGTCACCAGCAATGGATGACATTTCTCACGGCTCCAATCTTTATACGTGGTGCTGTCAGTATTTTTTATTTGGCCATTGGAATGGGTGTGTACTGCCATGCGAGGATAGTTGTAATTGATGTTAAGAAAGCCACATACATTTACAATGCCCAGTATGGAGGGTTGACATATCACGTACTGGGGAAGCCAGCACCATACTTACAATAACATACCCATCTTCCCCCAAATGTCCTCACGCCCTGGGCGATCCACCTCAACATTCCCCATCCTCAGGCGACCACAGGTTGCTGCCACGAGCGGTTCCTTTGCATTTCCTAGATTTTCATATTCATGAAATCACACTGTGTGTGTAACTATTTCATCTAGCTTCAATCAGAATAATCATTTTCCTACTTTTGGGGGAGGTGGTTATGGGTGCTACGACTTTCTGATGAGTTGCTGGCTCTCTAAAATCTATTCCCAGTTCTGATGAGTCTATGCCTGACGTTAACATAGGCCTCCAAGTTTCCTCATGATGACTAGATGCAAATCTGTTTCATCCTGTAATGATTTACCTACCTGTATCTTATTTTCATTTATTGTTAAAATATATTTATATTGATGTCAGAGAGGAAGGAAGAGGGAGAGGGAGAGAGAGAGAGAGATCAATTATGAGAGAAAATCATGGGTCAGATGCTTCCTGCACACCCCCTAATGGGGATCCAGCCCACAACCGGGCATATGCCCTGACCAGGAATTGAACCTTGACCTCCTGGTTCATAGGTCTATTTATATATATGATACACACTGCCAATTTAAAAATAAACGCTTGCACGATACATATAAATCTCTCACTGGCGCACTTGCATGTGACGCCAGAATGTATCTGAAGTCCAACTATTGGCACGACAGCTTGCAACCTAACATAATCGAAGCTGAGGTATTGACAGGATCTGAGGAAGGAGAGATTGTTCCGATTCCAAGAATTGATTTGTCCCCGTCTGACACGGGCTTCCCATTTAAATTCATTCAAAGACAGTTTCTCCTGATGCCAGTATTTGTCATGACTGTTAATAAATCAAAAGGACAAACTCTAGACAGAGTAGGAATATTCCGACCTGAACCCGTTTCCACACACGGTCAGTTATATGTTGCTTTCTCTTTGAGTTCGAAGAGCACGTGATGTTAAAGTTGTGAATACTTCATCACAAGGAAAATTAGTCAAGCACTGAGCGGTTTTACTCTTACTGTGGTGTACATGGAGATATTAGAATAAGTTAATCAATTTATCCGCCATTGTTTGTATCATTGTTGTTTTTATGTCATGCTTTGGTTGTTTTTATACCATCATGTCTTTGTTGTTGTCATGTCATATTGTTGTTGTTTATTAATCAGTTAATCAATCATTGCTTTTATCAATGTTTTTATATGATGTTTGTTATTTTTATATCATGTCTTTGTTGTTTTGCGTCATGTTATTGTTTACTAATTTATATATTATTTTCATATACATTTTACTAATTTTCTTTCATCTATGACACTTCTAGAATAGAGAAAGGGAAAATAGCGATATTAAAATATTTTGTTCTTGAATTTTATAATACTACATTATATATACTATTTTGACATGTAATTTATTGCAGTAACATCATTACCACGTGAATCTTTCTTCTAATTAATTTCCTTTCAATATGCATGAATCCATGCTCTGGGGCACAAGTTTTAAATATGTGTTTTTTTGGGCAAGCATATAGTTAGGGTTCCTTGGTTTTTGTTGCGGTGTGTGTGTGTGTGTGTGTGTGTGTGTGTGTGTGTGTTGTTAATCCTCACCCATGGATATTTTTCATTGATTTTTAGGGAGAATGGAAGAGAGAGGGAAAGAGAGAGAAACATCAACGTGAGAGAAACACATTGACTGGTTGCCTCCTGCACGAGCCCTGACCGGGGCCTGGGCCAGGGAGGAGCCTGCAACCAACATACATGCCCTTGACCAGACTCAAACCCCGCACCCTTCGGTCCACAGGCCGATGCTCTATCCGCTGAGCCACACCAGCTAGGGCAAGGGTCCCCTTTCTAACACGGAAGTGCCCTGTCAATCACAGGCGACTGACACTGTACTTCCCGTCCTGGAAAAACAAAACAGGCTGGGTGCCTACATGTTCATCTAACTATCTCGAAACAGAAGTGTTTGTGTTTACACCAGAGGCATGGTACACAAAATCAGTGCTTGGGTAGGGTCCCTAGGCCTGGCTGGTGACCAGGGCCGAACTGGGACCTTCCTTCGTTCTGCACAGCCCCCTGGTGGTCAGCGCACATCACAGCGAGCAAGCGACCTCCAGGTCGAACTCCCACGGGGACAATTAGCATATTAGGCTTTTATAGAGAGAGAGTTTATGCTATTATTGCTATGGCTGGGCTTACACCTGCCATATTAATATTTTCTTGGTTTCTGCTTTGCTTGGATTTGGTAAGTTGTATGACTCCCTTTTCTTCATACCATTGTGTTACTGACTCCTCTTTCTTGTTTAGTTTTGTAGTGATTGTTCTAGGATTTATAATGCACATCACTCTCACGTAGCCCACCTTTAAATGATGGTGTACCTTTCTGTGTAAAACATAAGACGCTTACAAAGTAAACATGTATTTTCCTCACTCAGCCTTTGTAACTGTTGGAATACTTGTACTTCTGTGTAATCTGGAGACCAGGTTGGAAGCATTATTATTTTGCTTTAAGTATTATTTTTAGAAGAAAATTTAAAATTATATGAACATCACATGTTTCCCATATTCAGAAACTCCCATTCTTTGGTTTAGAGTCAGGTTTCCATATGGTATAATGTTAAGTTTGCCCGATGAGCTTTTATTCGCATTTCTTATAGGGCAAGTGTATCGATGAAAATGATCCTAAGCTTTGCACATCTTAAATGGGTTTATGTCTCCTCATGTTTGAAGGATGTTTTAACTGGGCATAGACTTCGAGGATAACCATGTGTGTCTGTGTGTTGTATGTGTGTTTCCTCTACTTGGGTGCCACTGAGAAGCTTGGACCTATGAGCTATTGTTTCAGTATCACGTTTGGAAAATTTGGTGCTTATTTCTTCCATCTTATTCCTGGTTTCCTACTCTGTGACCCCACTTACATGTAAGTCGCAATGCTTGATATTTCCCATAGATTTCTGAAATTCTCCCTTTCTTTTTTTTTCTTCCTCTTACGGTATTTTTGGTTCCTTTTCTTGATGCGTCTCATTTTAAGGAGTTTCTGTTTTATTGTCTTCAAGATCACTAATTTTCCTTTATTGTCCTATCAATTCTGCTGTTAATATCACCCAATGATACTTTCATTTCATACAGTGTAGTGTTCAACACCTGACATTCCATTCAGCTTTATATATATATATATATATATATATATATATATATATATATATAGCAACTCTTATTTATGTTCCCAGTTTTCTGTACATTCTTGAGGATGTGGAGCATAATTGTGTCGATCCATCTTCTCTTTTATGGCCAGTTCCATTTTTAATGACTGATTTTCCCCCAGGTTATGTACCTCCATTCCCTCCTTCTTCAGGTGTCCATTAATTTTTGTTCCATGCTTGACACTTCCTAATGTTCTGAAAGCAGGGTTTTGCTGTATTTTACAGTACTGTACGTTGTTCTGCCAGGAATCGGAGTCACCCGCAGGTACGTTCCTTCCTATGAAACCTCGATTTCATGCTCCTTTCAGTGCAGCTCGAGTAGCATCGCCCCTAGCCTGGCTGGACCGCACTTCATGGCACGTCCACCTGGGGGCCCTCCTCAGTGTCGCTGGTACCGAGAGGTCTCTCTACTCACTCATCAGAATTTGAAAATGTCTGACCCTGTGTGTGTGTGAGCTCTGGGAGTCGTCGACTCACAGCTACTGTGTGTTTTTTGTTTGTTTGTTTGTTTGTTTGTTTGTTTGTTTCCTGGAAACTCGTTGCCTGCTCAGTTTGGATTGATTTCGGTCTAAGATTTTAAGCTTCACCTGTAGCCAGAGAGCCCCAGTGGAGCTCCCCGTGGAGAGGCCTAGACCAGCCGTGGGCAAACTACGGCCCACCGGCTGGATCCGGCCTGTTCGGCTGTTCTATCTGGCCCGCGGAGCCAAAAGAGCGGAGGGTTCTCTTGCTCTCCCCTCCGCTCCTTCACCAGCAGCCCAAGAGGAGAGTGCCAGCACGGTCAGGTTGCTTTTGTTCCGGCCCTCCGGTCCAGTTTAAGAACCCATGGTGGCCCTCGAGTCAAAAAGTTTGCCCACCCTTGGCCTAGACCCAACCTTTGCCCGTAAATGCCCTCCTTGTCTTGGGCCCTGCGCTGGGCAGATCCGTCCCTCAGACACCCCGTCCTCCGTGTGTACTCCCTCCCCCGGTCCACATGCCGGGACCACACGCCCCTGATTGCTCGTTAACATGCATCAAACGGTGCTTCTCTTGTCAATTAGTGTGATTTGTGTTTATTAGCAGTTGTTTCTCTGATAGACCCACCGGTCGCTCGTGTTTCAACCTTTCCGGTATGCATGGAGCACAAATTCATTTTTAAAAGTCCCCTTCCCGACTGGACAGCAGAGTCTATGTTTTCTCCTTGTATTTCCAAGTTTGTCTTCTGATTCCGAAGTGAGCTTTCTTTGTCAAGTTGGTATTTTCTTAGCGAACTAATTACCTGACAGTAGAATGCGGAGAGTAATTTATTTGACTTCGGGTTTCCAGGGGGGGGAAATCAATCGCTCTCCATTTATTATTTATTTACCCAGTAATTATTAATCAGGAACTTCATGTCGCCCGGACCCACAGTCAACTGGGTCTGAGTTAATTGCACATTTTTAATTAAGGTAGCCGCGCTCCCTCCTCCACGCGTTAGCTGTGCCCCAAAGGCAGAGCTGGCTCACACCGTTAACCGAAATTAACATCTGAAGTGACGCACATCTCCACAGGCTTGCGAGGAAAATTAATTCCGAGGTTAATAATGGCGGCTGGCAGCACAGTGACCACCGGAGCGAGAGCTGCTCTTTGTTCGGGCTGTTATCCACACCCTCGGGCCCCGGCTCCCACCCGCAGGGGAAAGCCCGGCTTCATGAGACGCCACAGCCTCTGCGGCCGGCGTGCTGATGCCTTCGGGGGCGGAGCAACCCGGAGACGTGCACTGTGGTCTCTCGAGCCCCCGGCGTGTTTTATGGCTTCGGAAGACGGCCCGATGGGTTCTGTATACAAATCAAGCGGCTTTTTGTACGCTCTGAAAGTTTCCAGCTCCAGATTTCTCTTCTGAGTCACGATCTAAGCTCGCAAACGCTGACATGTAATTAAGAAATGACATGCGGCAGCCGCACGCCCATGGCCGGCGAAGGATGTGTGTCTGCCACGGGAGGTAGGCGGCAGAGCCCGGGACACGGGCACCCCCTCGGCGTGCACCGGCGTCTCCGCCCTGCCCAGAGTGCCCGGTGATGACATCATGGGAGGTAGGCAGAAGAGCCCGGGACACGGGCACCCCCTCGGCATGCACCGGCGTCTCCGCCCTGCCCAGAGTGCCCGGTGATGACAACAAATGGCACATTCCCCGCTGCTGCCTACAGAAGCTGGACGGTATGGAAATCTGCCACCAGCCCCAAAATAGACACGGGCAGGCCCCCTAAAAATAACCCCCAGTTATGCCAGAATCACGAACGGCCTTCCTGGGTCCACGAGCGGGGCAGCCTTCTGCAGACAGAGAGACAGCTGCCTGAGCGGTGAGCAGCGATGTGAGACGAGAAGAAGAACCTCCTCTCCGTCCTCTGCCCGGACACCCACAGCTCCTACCCGTCACTAATGCAGACGCTGGCCATCACAGACGCCCGCAATCCTGGAGACAAAGACGCCGGCGCTGGCAGGCCAGGGCGGGCAGAGGTACGGAGATCTTCCTGTGGAATGACTAAAGCCGGTGCAGGATTGGCTGACGGGACAGTCCTGTGGGCAAGGGCACCAGGACAGCCCGTCCCCGGGAAGAAGATGCAGAGGGCACACACGGGGGTGTGGGGGTGCTTCTCTCTGCGCCCTGTCCGGGCCTTTCACTGAACCCTGCCTTCACTGAACCCCGCCTTCGCTCCAGCACCCCCGCCACCCCTCACCCCTGGGCTCTGTGGGGAGAGTACGGCCCCCTCCCCTCGCTTTCGGCGGAGAGAGGCCAGCCATGCTCACTGACATGGGCGATGCTGATTTCACGGAAGACAAGCCCCATCTCCAGAGAAGGGACAGGTTCTGCCTCCGTGTGGGCGGGCACGAGATGAAGCACAGCCTGCCGGGAAAGGGAAACAACGAGGAAGGAGTTTAAGGAGCAGGTACGAGTGTGCATCCCACGCTGACAGGCTGGGTAATTGGCCGCCATCGTCCGCTCCACGTACGGCCGTGAAGGCACATTCGCTCCCGTCAGCGCCGCCTCATTAGGGGGCGACTCCGTCCGATCCACTCCTCGCGTGGCTGCCGCTCCGGAGGCAAAGGAAGGATGGCGAAGCGAAGCGTTTGCGGTGAAAACCGGAGTGGAGCTGGGCGCTGCCCTTTTTAATCATGGAAACGCGTTTTTTTCCTTTTCTAACTTCTTTTGCACGTGACACTCATGATTCTAATTGACCCAGGAGCTTAGCAATATGCCGCCTCCATGCACCGGCCTGAAGACAGAGACGCCCAGCCTGGGGGGACGTGGAGGCTCTGAACCCGAGGTTCACCCGCTCCGTGTGTGTGTGTGTGTGTGTGTGTGTGTGTGTGTGTGTGTGCCGGCCGGTAATGCCACGTTGTGGACGTTTAGCTGTTAACCAGGACAGGGAAACAGCCTGCGGCTTCCGTTCCACAGTGTCGTGTTTTTAAAGCGTGTCCCTGTGGCACGTTCTACGGCCAATGAAATGCTGCTCTCACGGGGACATTTCAACGAGGTTTGACAATTGTTAAAACCAAGACCACAGGCCCAAGATGGAGTCGTTTATGAAAGCCCCACATCCCCAAACTGCAGGTTAATCGTAGTCCTGCTGGCCCAGCCACGAGGCCGGCCCCCGGGTCGGCGCCGGGGAGGCCGCTGCCCGAGGGACCCCGCCGGCTGCGGAGGAAGCTGACCTCGACATGGCCGCCGGCTCCTCTGGCCTGGAGTGACCTCCTCAGTCTGGCTCCCTCTGGCCTGTGACAGTCTCTCGCTGGCACAGCTCCCTGGAGCTCCTTTCTATCCCGGGGGCTGCCCCGATCAAATCAGTGTTTTCTCAAGTAAATATTATCATGCCTCCGCCTCGCCTCCGACAACACGCAGTCACCCATGAGACCGCCGTGCACACTGAGACCGTCGTACACTCTGTCCTCCCTGACCCCCTCTCACCTCCCCGCTCTGCGTGGAGAGTCAGACAGAAAGTGCTCAGGACCACCTGCCTTCACGCTGATCTACCTAATAAAAGAGTAACATGCTAATTGACCATACCTTCGCGACGCCCACCAGCCAATCAGGAGTGAGTATGCAAACGAACCCAACAAAGATGGTGGGTTAATTTGCATGTGCAGGCACCAAGCGGTCGGGGGCGGGACACTTGCATCATTGCCATGACAACAAGACAGGCATTCCGCACCGCCCCAGCCACTCCAGGCCTGTGGGCAGCGTGGGAAGGCAGAAACCATGCATCATTCTATAGGCTGGGCTTACAGGACACAATGGCAAGACTAAGTTAATAAGATGCAGAAGACAGAGCTGTACACTGAGTGACCATTTTATTATGATCTCTGAACACATAATCATCTGGCCACTCCATGTCTATCCTATAGAATAAAAGGCTAATAGGCAAATGGTCCCCTCGACCAGGAGATGGACCAGCAGGCAGGCCGGCCAACCACCCATGTCCCCTCCCCCTGGCCAGGCTGGCTGGACCCCACCCATGTAGGATGTCATGTGCTGGGCCTCTAATATATATATATATATATATATATATATATATATATATACACACACACACACACACACACACACATACACACGGAGAGTGGCCAGATTATCATACATTCAGAGATCATCATCATCTGGCCGCTCCGTGTGTATAACTGTGTCCTTTCTGTCCCTGGATACATACGTCTGTCTTAGCTCTCTGAACTCCTCACTAGACATTTGTCACCTGCAAGCTGTACTTTTGCGTGACCTTTCCACAGTGTGCCTCTTTAAAGAGAATGTACGTGCGACTGGAGTAACTGAGAAGGTGTGTAAGCATTTAGTGACCCGCAGACGACGACACACGTCTCGCTGGCCCACAGTCCTCCGCAGCAGACCTGGTCTCCCGCTGGGGTGACTGCAGGCCGCCCCTTTCCTAACTAAAACCCAGCCCCACGTCACACGCCGTGGGCGTCACACTCCATGGGACAGCCAGGCTGTTCCGTGCGAGGCACTTAACTGGAATCTGCCAGGTGACATCGAGCGAAATGCTCATGAGAGCGTGTGATCCCGGCCAGTGTGGCTCGGCGGTTGAGCATCGACCCAGGAACCAGGAGGTCATGGCTCAGTTCCCAGTCAGGGCACAGGCCCGGGCTGTGGGCTCCATCCCCAGTAGGGGGTGTGCAGGAGGCAGCCGATCCATGATTCTCTCTCATCATGGACGTTTCTCTCTCTCCCTTCCTCTCCCTTCCTCCCTGAGATCCATAGAAACCATATTTTAAAAAAACAAGTGTCTGAGCACCAAGAGCTTAGGAGCTGACAGAGCCCAGCCTGAAATTCAAATTTCGGACGGATCACAAGATTTCTCGATTCATAGTGCACCGTGTTTTACAACGTCTCGTACTTTAGAGAGAGAGAGAGGAGCTGGTGAGAACACGAATTAATAACTTCAAATGCAGGGGCATGTCACTTTAAAGCGTCAGTTAACACGTGTGTAACATGCTTTCTGTACTCGTTCAGTAGAAGATCACCTGGCCACTGAGTAAACCGAGCAATGGAACTACTGGCCCACAACACAGGCTGTTAGGGGAGAGCTAGCACCTCCTTCCCCAGACCCCGAGCTCACGTCTCTGCTGCGGGACTGTCCAGAGAGAACAGCGTGGCCGCTGCACCGCAGCCACCCCCCTGCCCCACCCCTACCCCCCGGTGCACCCAGACGGCCCTCCCCTGGGGGCACGCAGGCACCCTGGGCGGCCTCGGTCCCTAAACCCCGTCTTTCTCCGGGAAAATGTTCTAAAACACAGATGTGACCGGATCTGGGAGACGGAAGCCGGTCCGAGTATTCCCGTTCTGATGGCAGCGTCGAGGTGTCCTGTTCCGTGGTGGCCCTTTTCCCGGGAAACTGCGGGCTGCGAGCGAGGACCGGTCCCAGGGCGCTGAGACCGCAGGCCGCTGCCCGTGTCGGAACCACATCCACGGGCCGGGAGGCAGCGCCCCGCACCCCGGCCGCTCCTGCAGCAGCGTGTGGACGGGCAGGCCCCGGGCACCCCTCGCCGGCCCCCCAATTCCCCTCCCCAGCACCCCGTCCAGACACCCCCGCAGATCCACCTCCGAGACCGGCCAGCTCACGGTCTTTCCAGCCCAGCCCCCGACGGGACCCAGCTCCCCACAAACCAGCCCCCCACGGCCCGGCTCCCCACAAACCAGCCCCCCACAAACCAGCCCCCCACAAACCAGCCCCCCACAGCCCAGCCC